>JASEVX010000004.1:8789693-8942189 GCA_031761405.1 Serripes groenlandicus
CGGATAGTGACATTCATCTTGAATCTCATACACCCCTGGTCCAGTATTAACATAAAAGTTTTGGATTGATTCTCAACTCCCAACCCTTCCACTGACAATTCATAACTATCAACTCTTAGCTTCTTTTCTTCTGCTAAAATCATCATTATCATTGATAACGCTTAGCCCAGTATAAGCGACATAACACACAATTCATATTTATCATCTCTTAGCTTTCATCATTATCATTGATAACGCCTAGCCTGCTATAAGCGACATAAAACACAATTACGAACGCCGTACGCAATACATGTATAATACTTAAAACTACACTTGCAGACAATGTACATACCTCGAGATAATCTTGACCGGCATTGTTAGCTACTTACATGTACATACATATATACGAAAGACCGGTGGTGACTGATATAAACATTTGTCAGAAGTTTCAATCCAATCTTTTGAATAGAAAAAAAGTAATCTGAAAATATTTGAATTTTTGACAGAAAACGGGCAAACGGAATATTTCGATTATCCCCCTTTTGTGAACCAATCACACACATTGATATAAACATTTGTCAGAAGTTTCAATGTAATCCTTTGAGTAGATTTTTTTTATTTGAAAACGTGACGAAAAAGTGTGAATGACAGACAGACAGACAGACGGACAGACGCCGGACAAAAAAGTAATCTCTAAGTGCCTACCATGCTAGTGACACAAAAAAGTAAATTGGTACAAAAAATTTAACCGAAATTCTAAGTCGAAAAAGGGCCATAATTCTTACAAAAATCTTGACAGAGTCATGTCCTCTTGTCTGTTGATGGAGTTAATGAAGGTGAACAAATGTTGTAAGTTTCGAAGCCATATCTGTAATGGTTTTGAAAATATGTAAATTAGTACAAAAAACTAAACCAAAATTCTAAGTCGAAAAATGGCAATAATTCATACAAAAACCTTGACAGAGTTATGCTCTCTTGTCTGTTGATGGAGGTAATGATAGTGAAATAGTGTTGTAAGTTTCAAAGCAATATCTGTAGTGGTTTTTAAAAAAATGTAAATTGGTACAAAAAACTTAACCAAAATTCTAAGTCGAAAAAGGGCCATAATTCTTACAAAATCCTTGACAGAGTTATGTACTCTCATCTGTTGATAAAAGTAACGATGATGAATAAGTGTTGTAAGTTTCAAATCCATATCTGTAATGGTTTTAAAAAAAAGGGAATTGGTACAAAAATCTTTACCAAAATTCTAAGTAAAACAAAGTGCCATAATTCTTACAAAACCCTTGACAGAGTTATGTACTCTTGCCTGTTGATGAAGGTAATGATGGTGAATAAGTGTTGTAAGTTTCAAAGCAATATTTGTAATGGTTTTGAAAAATAGTAAATTGGTACAAAAAACTTAACCGAAATTCTAAGTCAAAAAGGGCCGTAATTCTTACAAAAATCTTGACAGAGTTATGAAATCTCGTCTGTTGATAGAAGTAATGATGGTGAAATAGTGTTGTAAGTTTCAAAATAATATCTGTAGTGGTTTTGAAAAAAATGTAAATTGGTACAAAAAACTTAACCAAAATTCTAAGTAGAAAAAGGGCCTTGTATGTATATATGTGGGAAAGGGTTATAACGTACACTTGTTAGTCGCCGGGCAGAAGCCCGCGACTTCTATTTTTAATAGGTTTTCGGAAATGACATGGGAGGGGGGATTATTATTAGAAAAAAAACCACATTTAGATGTCTCGAACATATTACAATTGTGTTTGTTTAAAAACACTAAATGTATTTTCAGTTTCTTTATTTTGACTCGCATTTATGTTTGTTTTTTGTTTTTGAGGTTATGATGGTGAATAAGTGTTGTAAGTTTCAAAGCAATATCTGTAATGGTTTTGACAAAAAAGGGAATTAGTACAAAAACCTTAACCAAGGTGTGACACCAACGCCGACGCCGGGGCGAGTAGTATAGCTAGCCTTTTCTTCGAAAAGTCGAGCTATAAAGGTATTACTTTCAAATCTTAGATAATTTCAATTGCTTATAAATATGAAAGTCATCTGATGAAAATGAATGATGTTACAATTATTTCTTGCTTCTCAAATGACACTTTTCAAGGCAGATGCATAAACCCTTTACCCGATATTCAATATTTAAGACATTTTCAGTAGATGGCATTTGAAAGGACAATTGTCTACATCGAATCCCCCGTCAAGTTCGAAATAAGGTCACGTAGGGTTAAAAGCTATATCACAAGGCCAAATTTTAGAAGAAAATTGTGAACATAATAGAGGCCATATTGTCCCCTTAAATCATTAGAACATTATAGTTAAAATCTGAAATTGGATCATATTGGGTCAACATTTATAAAAACCTTGTGAACTCGTAAGCCTTCGACAGGGTATCACACTACCGACTCTCTTGAAAACTACGGCATCACATAGAGCAACACATTACAGTGGATCACACCACCGACTCTCTTGAAAATACGGCATCACTGGGAGCACCACATTACAGGGTATCACAAACGTTCTCTCGAATAACAGCCAACATATCCTTTTTAAAGGTCATGTTTCTTCGTCTGTAAGAGTAACTTTCCGTGTCCCCCGATGCACTTTCCTCGGCTCTATGCTTTACCTTCTATACACAAACGACCTCAACGAGAAAATGTCGTCATCAACCCCACCCCCTTTTTTTTGCAGATGATAGTTTCCTTTATATGACAATGACAATGACGATGACAAATATTTTATTGAAAGTAATTAGGCCACCGGCCCATAGTACGAAGCATTATATTTAACAAATAGTATATAACTGAGAATGATGTCCTTATCATGTTTTCATTAACATATATATGAAATATGAAAGTTTTTTTATGATATCAGGATTGTCGTTTTGAAGCAATGTATAACAATCATCAATGTTGGTGTCACCTACATACCAAAACACATGAAATTCACATTCAATAATGTTTTTCTTTAACTTTTGAAAACAGTAAATGCATATCAATATTATTGTGACGACCAGTTTCGATGCCAAATTTGTGGTTCGAGCAACGGAATTTAGCAAGAGCTATTCTATATTTGAATGGGATGTCAATCAACAGATATCTTTCAGTATTTAGCAGAGATTTATAGTGTTTGTAATGATGGCAATGACCAGATGCGTTGATTTGTACATGCCAATTTTGTTTGAAACAGTCTATCAAGCGCTGTTTAAAACATTTGACAAAATGGTTGGCGTTTCCAACGTCCTGTGCGATCCAAACATAGCCAAAACCATAGAGAAAAAGTAAGTTTTTGACGTAAGTACTCCAGGTTCTTCGTCCAACATCATCCAAGGATAATAATCAATATAAATAGGATATCTACCACATTCCCCCAATGCTACCATGTTATTTGTTTTACTATTTAGTTTTAGATATCTTTTACAAAAATCAAAGTGGACAGATTCTACGACTTCTGAATATGTATGGCCCCATACTTGCGCTCCGTAGCACAATATTGGTTTTATCATCGAGTCAAACAACTTAAAAAGATCTTTACAAGGAAAATAACCAAATGCTCTCTGATATTTATAAATAGAAAAAGTAGCTTTCCTATAGGAACATCTACACCCAGCAGCTGCAGTCCTACAGGATGAACTTGACTCTGCAGAGGTGAAGGAAGGAGGATTGGAAACCTTCAACCTTTCCAATTGTGAAAGTATCCGTTCCTAAGAAAGCGCAATCCCGTCAAGGCGAACTATAACATATATTGCTACGACCTAGACATTGCAACATCAGACAAGTTCTTGGGAGTCATCCTATCAGACAATATGTAATGGAATGGACATACATTGGACGACAAAATAAAGAAGGCCAATAACTCGCTCGACATCCTTCGAAGAAACCTAGCCAGATGCTCAAGGGATACCAACGCTCAAGTGCTACACTAGCCTGATGAGGCCAATCTTAGAGTATGCCTGGGACGGTCACACCGGTAGGAATGTCACACAACTGGAAGCTGTCCAGCGCAGAGTAATGAGATTCGACATTGGCGACCACCAGTAGCACCAGCCAGATGATGTCCAACCGGGCTCGGACCCTATATATTAGAGACGGTAAGATAACCGACTGGTGATGAAGTACATGCTCATCCATGACCTTATTGACATCCCATGTGACATATTTCTCCTACAAACAACAATTTCCATACGCGGCCGCTTCATGCGATTCATGCTGACTTTCTACTGGACCGATATCTATTGCAATTCATTTTTCCCAGCTGGAATCGTCTGTGTAACCAGCTACATGACGTCATCGTCATAATTCCCAACTTTGGAAGCCTTCTAAAAACGGATTGGCAGGCTGCCACTAGCTATGTACAGTGGTTTTAACTGATTTGATCTGCTTTACACTTTTGTGTTGCGCACCTCACAACGACCTTGTACATATTTCAAATGCAATGATGCTCCACATTAAGCCATGCATATCACCCAGAAGAAGAATAACAAACTGGAGGCCACATTTTAATCAAATTATTAATTATATAAGTCCATCAAAATACTTGTCCATGTTTGAAACTGGGTTATGTATGGGGTTAAAAGCTAGGTCAAAATTTGGAAAACTTTTGTAAACATTCTAGATGCACCCCTCGCATTAAGATTGGCTCAATTTGTTATCTTTACCAAACTTGGTCAACATATATCCTTACCAAGTTCTTTATCTAGCAAGATCACCTCGGCCATTTCATTGTTATAGCGGAACAACATTTCTCTCTATCAGTAAAACCGCACCAAATAAGTTGTATCTGCCCTTTGACTTTAAGAACAGCCCTTATCAAATGTTCACCGAACTTGGTCTCAATTTTAGTAAACACAATATTAAATCAAGATCACATAAGGTATCATGGGAATACGGTTCTTTAACAGGCTTACATTACACACATGCATGACAGTTTGACTATCTTGGTCGTTGGTACTATTGTATTCGTCAGTGTCGGATAATCCAGGTAGTTTCTAGGCCCCTGTCGACAAACACGAGACCACTGTGTAGAATATCAACACAGAAAAAGGAATTGTGTTTGGGTCAGATCGTGACCAGCCTTATCACGTGTGTCCTCTTATCTCGTATGATTGATAAACGCATTACTCATAACACGAACGAGACACGATGCGTAAGTACATTCATTTAATTAACATATGGTCTGTGCCTAAATTACGATATAAGGTCCAAAGTAAACTTTTATTTCTGTATGTATACTTTTGAAAACATTGTGGCAAAAAGATGCTCATCAATTTCTCGTTTCGTCACAATGTTTTCAACTCTATTCAATAATTAAGCTTTTAATTATAGATAATTTCCATTCTTTTTGTAGATGCTTTCAAAGTCATCTGCCGCAGATTGGTTGTATGAATACATGTGGGAAAGGGTTATAATTAACGTACACTTGTATAGTTGCTATTTTGGTCTCAATCTTTAGCAAAGGATTTCCAGGATGCTTGCACGGCTGATTTTGTTAAGTCTACAATGTAGACTTTTGTGTGTATTGATTGTTTGATTGTTTGGAGTTTTACGCTGCTTTCAACAACTGTTCAGCTTTATCACGGCGTTTCCTGGGTAAGTTACGTGCTACTGGTCCATTTATTCTGACACCAGCCAGTCTGTCGTAATGCTAACCATGCAGCCCTGAACGCCAAGGAGGGCAGCCATTACCACCATTTTTAAAGTATTTGGTATGACCCGGTCGGGTATCGAACCCGCGACTTCCCGGACGCTCTAACACTTCACCACTGAGGCGGTCGATTTGTTGTGTAGGCGATTCATTCAATGCCATTTGATCTATTTCTAGGTGTAGCTGTGTTAACGCTGTTATTGTTCCATTGTTACTTAGCAAGTAAGTGATATCCATAGATCTACAACCTGGTGTCTTAAATATGAGGTTTCTTATACAGGCGTTTTTTTAAAAAATCTTATACTGGCAGAAAGTATTATTATAATTAATGAAGAATCGAATACTCTGTGTTACTTGAACAGTGATAAGGACGGTGTTAATCGTGCATATATTAACCCTTTCACCGTTTTACTTTTGTCTCATTGATAAACATGTACAAACACATGTCCAGCTTTATGAAGAAATATAATTATGATAACAGACTGTATCAAATGCATTGGTACATTGTATTCGACAGCTGTACTGGGGCTGTTCAAAATGTTTCTGGCTGGTCGTAACTGAAACCTAAACTTTATGAAATTTACACATACTGAATGATATTTCGCTTGTAATGTTTCTATTCCGATGATTATATATGCACATACGCGATATACACTTTACAACCGCGTGAGTCGTCATTACTTCCAACCCTTTCCCACATACAACAAATCTGTAGCTGTCGACTTTGAAAATATCTGGGCGGAATAGGGGAAATTATTTCAAATTGTCGATCTGTAAATTTACCTCGACAATTCGAAATTATATATGGCTAATTGGCATGCTGTCGACCTAAAAGTTTACCTCGACAACTAGGAATGTTTAAGTTTTGAAAGCCGATAAGTCAATGGCGGAAACAAGTTTCCATAGGAAAGGGTTAATTCCGTTTGATAAAACACAATAATCCCGCGGTGATTGTATTTTTGCCTTATGCTCGGAATGGATGTTAGGAAATTGGTATAATATGAAACCACATATATTTTAGATACTATAATTTAGGATGAATAATCCATGGTACTCAAATTGCGATATGATTTTTTAAAATAACATTTTTCCTTTCAAACCATCAGCCACATCACAAAAGGAACATAAAATCACCGATCGCAAACTCTGTTTATCAATATTAAACTGTAACTTATTTAAATATGTGTTTTGTTTCAGATGCCGGACAGCTTTGTTCCTCCTGTAGCGGTGTGACCGACCAACAGTCTTGTCAGCACCACATCAAATGTAAAGATTACGAGGTATGGTTTTTATGTGGTGTTTACACTGTTTCAACAGTATTTCAGTTAAATGTCGGGGACAGAGCACGTATATTCGTGACAAACAAGGGCTAGGGCATGTCCCTTCCCCCAAGGGCACTCAACCATGACCACCAAGTCCCAGGTTAGGACATGTCCCTTCCACAAGGGCACACCACCATGATCACCAAGTCCCAGGCTAGGACATGTCCTTTCCCCAAGGGCACTCCACCATCACCACCATACGCAGGGATAGAACCCGGGAGGCCCGATCTCAAATCCCAAGTTAACCACCACGGATAATTCATATTAACTGCCAGGTATTCACACCAAAACGTTTTATAATCATAGTTGGTAATAAACGTTACCAAAAGTACTTAGATCATATAACGACCAATAGAGTTCCTTAAAACAGCTTCTATTTAAATGGTTATCGATATTTTATTTATCATCGAAAAACCATATTGAATGCAAATCTTGGATACACTTGCGACTTATTTTGATCAGCATGTACATAAGCAAATTAACTGATGTTTCGTTAATTTGCACACTCATGTGCCAATTTTAAGTTCTCAAAATGGCCGCCAGAAATGTTATATTCAACAACAATACCAAACAACATCTCAAACAAATATACTTTCAGAACTATTAATGAACTTCTTTGAAACTTTCACTGTTTTGTGATACAGCGATTCTTTGTTAATCTGCATCTCATCCTTTTTGATAAACATGTAGCTAAACTAAAACATATTTGATTGATTTGCGTTCACAATTTTTCCGTTTGGGTCCTTTGTCAAAGGTGTCAAAATGACACATTCGATACAAAACTGTGGTTGTCATGTGGTACACATTTTCAATGATGGTCAGTCAACTAGGGTGCGGGGTTCGTTTTCCGCGCATGTATAGTACGGACCTTAGTCTTCTTCTTATCAAAACATGCTGTATTAATTCCTTATGCCCCTGTAGTAAATAATGCCACCATGAGGACATATTTTTTACATAGCTTAATTAGAAAATACTTTAATATAATACGGTTGTTAATGTAGTTAAATATCATCTGTACAATCAGGTTCATTCCATAGCTTCATTGCATCAGGTAATCAACTGCATTACTTCATTGAATGTCTGCATAGAAGTAGGTGACTATTATTGGAGTTCTGTTTAGGTTAAATTAAATGAGCGATAAAGGACGATACTGTTCCTCTTGCTTTACATTTCATTTTAGACCTTTTTCAGAAAGGAACACTATATCGTTAAAAATCAAAGCGCCAATGGCACTGTAGTGGCGATCGTATGGAAAATCCTGCAAAGTAACAAGCAGTATATCGGTGTAGGGCTTCCGATTTTCAATAATAGTGCACTCTGGTGCGGGTAAATTTGAGAATGTATCTTTTGATAGTAGAATAATGTTAGTTTGCCAGAATGTTGTCTTTCTGATTTTTTAGTTCTGAAACTGGTCATGATGTGTTCAAAATTAGGCCATTCCAAATTTATGAAAAATCTAGTTGGTACTCGATAGACTATCGTTTTAGCTCATTAGAATGGCTATTTGTAATCTAAGTTTTTCGGGTAATCACATGTAATCACATGTTCATCACCAGGTCGCTAGGCCATATTAAGATAAAATATTTTGTACACTTTAGAAATGACAAAATTATCAAGAAAGGAGAGAAAACAGTATCCATTAGTTTGGTGTTTGTTTCAATGATGTCCGATATTAAACAGGTCTGTTCAATTTAGTCCCTTCACATTGCATGATTGAGGGTTGTCAAAGACATATAGACACAGTGTATTTATATGTCTCTGAGGTTGTTAAACTGCTTCGAAAAATTTGAGTGCAATAACAAACACAAAACATGCACAAAAAGCACAATTTCACTATTTGCCAAACTGTTCAATTTATAAAAAATATATGTGAGTAAATTGGTTTGCAGTAAGGAAAATAAATATCAACGGACTTTTCAAAACCGACTATGTAATTCTTTTTCGTTATTGTTGTTTCTGTTAGCATTGTGGCGATTGTCAAACCAATCGCCACAAAAACCATGACCTGTTGCTAGGGAATAAATACTGAACGTTTTGTATTTATTTTAGGAATGTTTTGTACGACATTACGAGACCGAATCAGGTGTGCGATTATACGACCTGGGGTGCACTACATCTACAGTAAGTATTAACATTCAGTGTATTTTCCCACTGAATGACCTGGGTTAAATCCATTAAACCACTACATCTACTGTAAGTACTAACATTCCGTGTATTTTACCACTGAATGACCTGGGTTAAATCCACTAAACCACTACATCTACTGTAAGTACTAACATTCCGTGTATTTTCCCACTGAATGACCTGGGTTAAATCCATTAAACCACTACATCTACTGTAAGTACTAACATTCCGTGTATTTTCCCACTGAATGACCTGGGTTAAATCCACTAAACCACTACATTTACTGTAAGTTCTAACATTCCGTGTATTTTCCCACTGAATGACCTGGGTTAAATCCACTAAACCACTACATCTACTGTAAGTACTAACATTCCGTGTATTTTACCACTGAATGGCCTGGGTTAAATCCACTTAACCACTACATCTACTGTAAGTATTAATATTCCGTGTATTTTCCCATTGAATGGCCGTGGTTAGATCCACTAAACCACTACATCTACTGTAAGTACATTCCGTGTATTTTCTCACTGAATGACCTGGGTTAAATCCACTAAATCACTACATCGACTGTAAATACTAACATGACGAACGCTGCGATCGCAGATACATAATTTATCATGGGAATGAACGCTGGATGGTCCGCGAACCGATCTTACACCATCGTGATTTGTAACCCGCGTCGACACCAAACTAAAACTATTTATTGACAAGGTTAAATATGACACTATGTAGCTTTGCTCTATTATGTACGGTTTAAAGAAATGAAGAGATTATGTATTGCAGGTTTGTCCTGGCTCAATATCGTCAATTGTTGGTAAGAGAGGTGAAGGTCACCATATGCTGTGCTTGGCGTGTTGCAACAACACGGGCCTGTGTAACCAAGACTTATCTTGTAGATCAGATCACAATCAAGGTATTACTTTTAACCCTTTCCCTCATAAAGACGCTTTCTGACGCCTCTGCAGCAGACGGCCTTTTTTGAAAACATAGAGACAAAAGAAGAAATTGCTCAAAACAAGCAATTTCTCCTTTGCCACAATGTTTTCCACCTTTAGTCATAGGTTATCCATTCAAATATATACTTTTTTTTGACAAAATATGTTGAAAGTCGTCTGCTGCAGAATGGTCGTATTAGGGAAAGGGTAAATGAATTTCTGAACCGCTACCCACACCAACCTTAATCTGCTTTTCTTGATTGGGGTTATTATTTTCGGTGTATCAAATTAAACCTATTTTTTTGCAAATGAAATGTTGTTAATAAAGTGCACGGTTTAATTTAATTCAACGGGAAAATGAAATTTGCTACATAAATATACAACAGCTTTACGAGGAATGGGAAAAGTGTTCCTCAATGGTCTTAACAATCAGGAATTTGAAACCCGATGTTGTTGAACTTCACAAAGATGTTATTTCACATGTTAAATAGGTGTTTTATGCATTTATTCCGGTGATTGGCCTATGCAAACACATACTATATTCAATGTGTATAGGATATTATGATTGTATAACCATTTGCGCCGTTTTGCTTGTAACCCCCTTTTTTACAAAGACAACAAATCGGCAGCAGACGACTTTGAGAATACTTGTGCAAAAATATGGAATATTGATCTCCTTAAAACGAAAGTATAGTTATTAAATATAATTGAACATATTGTGACATAAGGACTCATTTTTAAAGATTTCTTCTTTTGCCAAAATGCTTTTAACGGTTGGCTGTTGCAGATGCGTCAACAAGTAGGAAATGTTTAATTAATTCCGTTTGATAAAACACAATCTGGCCGTGAATGCATGTTTGCCGTAAATTTGAAACACGTCTTAAAGGAAAGAGCACAGATATAACTAATATCCTATGATTAAGGATACAAACTTCCATGATACCTAGATGACGAAGGTGATCTTAAAAATTATACACATGTATCTCCACTGTTTAAGTTACTTATCACGAACAATCATCGAAGGCCAACTCTATTTATCATTTTCACTTAAATCCCCAAAATGATGACAATAGTATACGTGATATGTTTCAGATTCCGGGCAGCTTTGTGCCTCCTGTAGCGGTATGCCAGATCAACTGTCTTGTCAGCACCACATAAAATGTGGAAACTACGAGGTGTGGTTTTAATTAGGGTTTTAAAGTGTTTTCAACAGTTTATAAGTTTTATTACGGCGACATTATTCGTAATCGTTATCCCTGGTTGACAAACCAGTACTAGGTTATGAAATGAGCCGTGTCAATGTACACCCCACATTTATCACATCAAGCAGGAATTGAACTCGGGAAGCCTGATTCCACATTCCCTAAGTCAACCACCGAGAATTCATATTAATAACGATGTATTCAAACCCAAACATTTAATAATCATAGTGGGTGAAAAAGCTTACAAACGGTATTCAAATCATATCACGACCGATAGCTCACATTTCTATAATAACATTTTTCTTTCTTATTATTGTCGAGATTTTTCTGTCGTATAAACCACCATATTGAACTCAATTATATCATTAGCTTCAGACTGACTCATTCTGATCAACATGCGCATACTCGAGTTAGTTCATTTCACGCATGTTCACAAAATGGCTGCCAGAAATGTATTAATAAAATAACATTTCAAACAACTATTACTTCAGAACTATAGAATGGACTTACTTTAAACTTTTAACATTGTTCGATACTCCCACTTTCTGCTAATGCACATCTCGTGTAGACTTAGATATACTTTTTTGCATCACTACATGTAGAAACAGCATCTTATCGTTTTATACATTATTTGATATCGTTGTATAGATTATTTGATATCGTCATATACACAGCACTTCTTTATATTTTTTAATTCGTGGTAACTTCAATACTCTTATAAAAATGTCGGCGATTACCTCTGTTGGGCAATCAACTTATGTTAAGCAGCAAACTGAATGTTAACCAAAACACTTTCTTCAACTTTAATTTATGTATTTAACTTGTATGAGGCAGCAACCCCTCTTCAGCAGCCGTATTTTTATTTTCCACTAGATGAATGCCTAAGACAAGTTATATATTTATAGGATTTTTTGTACTCGCGATCATATGCCATTTATATTAAAGTGCTCGGTATGAGCTATTGTTATTAGTCACCATCCGTCGCCAGTCTATCCATCTGTTCTGTTCACATTTAATTTTAAACAAAGTTGACGCTGAAACTTCTGGCCCGAAATTAAAATGATATCACAGCAATGTTCCTAATGTGACCCTTTTTGAAAAGTGTTCAAATAACGGAATGTCATGGCGATGTCTGATTATCAAGGCAACTAAAAGTAAAAACGTTACAAAACGTCCTCCATCTAATCGGATTTTAAAATCATCTTGCAGAAGTGATCCTTGGGTGAATATCTACCACGGTTGGTCATTATTTTCTCTCGATCCTATGAAAAACATCGCCTCCAGGGGAAGGTGCACGTTTTTCATAATTATATGACTATCGTCAAAACCTTACAAAATCTCCTTGTCAAAATGTATGTTCCGATTCGAAACTAATATGCCACCAGGGGGCGAGTTTGTTTCACACACACACACGGATAATTTGTATCTTGCAGTAACAAATGACCCACTGGGGACACATTTTTACAAAGAATAATAGAGAAAATACATATGTGTATACACGCTGGTTAATGTAGCCAATGGCGATCAGTACAGAACGTGGTCATTCGATAACTTCATATCTTTATTGTATCAGTATTTAAGAACGGTACTTCGTTGATATTTCTACAAAGAAGTAGGTGACACAATATGGTTACAATTTGAAATACTGAACGTTTTATTTTTGTTTCAGGAATGTTTTGTACGACATTACGAGACCGAATCAGGTGTGCGTTTATACGACATGGGGTGCATTACATCTACGGTAAGTACGAACATTCCGTGTATTTTTCCACTGAATGACCTTAGTTAAAACGCAATCATGAACTGACCCTTTATAACAAACCACTATTATTCGGGAACAGGCAATTTGTTACCCGATGAGTTATCCACATGTTTTTTGGCCTGGGGCTTTAGCCCCTGGTCATAGTAGTAATATCATTTTTTCGGAGTTGGCAGCCTGCCAATTGCTGTTAATACCAAATAACGCACTGAGAACTGCGCCAGAAAAATAAAAATTCAACAAAACTGCATTTAAAAGGTTAGGATCTCCCCCATAACTATCATTTTAATGTTGGTGGAACATCAGTGAGAAACTTAAGGCGTGAGTACTCCAATATAAGTTTAAGAAATGCTTTAGAAATTACTGCGCCGACAGCTTGTTAACATTATTAACATTCGCGAAGAGGAACGGAAACAAAGAAAGAAGTCACGTGCAATATACAGTGGCGGATTAACCGGGGGCCGTAGGCCCCGTGCGTCGATAAAGTAATGGTAAACAAAGAAAAAGTGTGGCAAATGTAGTGGCGGATTTAGCGGGGGCCCATAGGGCCCATGCCCGACTCCCCCCAACCCACGAAAGAAGTCACGTGAAATATACAGTGGCGGATTATTCGGGCGCCGTAGGGCCCGTGCGTCAACAAATTAATGGTAAACAAAGAAAAAGCGTGGCAAATGAAGTGGCGGATTAAGCGGGGGCCCTAGGGCCCGTGCCCAACTCCCCACACCCCACGACACCCCGACCCGGTCGGGCATCATACATATTGAATGTTTATCTTAATGATATCTAGTCCATGTTCGAATAAGGGTCATATCGGGTAAACAGAAATAGGTCACTAGGCCAAATGTAGGAAAATCTTGATAACACCCTGAATGTTGCATTTTGAATCTTTGTCAGAATAATTGTCTTGATGAGTGTTGCATATTTCAAACCCTTTCTCCCAGTCTAGTACATGGTTTAGGAAACTATTTCAAGTTGATGGAATGTGATTTAACATTGACATATTTCTTAATATAAAAATGCAGAAACTTCAAAATATTCTGCCTAAACCTGCTGTCAAATTTCCCTTTGATTCTTCATGTCTTAAATGTGTATACTTGTGAGCTCTTGCACTCAGGTGAGCGATATAGTGCCAACAAGGTCCTTCTGTTTTTAAATTGGCAGTTTAATAACATTTACTATTGTTGACATGCTCTTTCAACTTCTTGACAATAAAAACATAAACATAAGCTGCAATTGTATTTCCTTTCACATTTACCCTACTTCTCCAACCTTCCAGCAGCCCCCAGGCCGTCAGCACTGCAGCGCTTTGATTCTAACCTGCAAATGGCATTGCTGGTCCTGTTCAGTTTTAACATTTAAGAGCAATATAATGACACTTGCTACATTCATAGGGAAAGTCCTTTATCCACAGTATATTACCCATAATTGGGTGACCTTTCTGCCTCGTATTAAAACTCAACACAACATACATGCATATCCACTTAGACAATTGATGGCTAATGAGAAACATTTCTAATCGTTGGATAGGCAGGGGTTCGATCTGATTTAGTGATAGGTAACCTGCCCTGACGTTTACACTATTTTATCTTTGTATTTCCCTGATAAGGTTAAGTATGACCAAATATATAATAATGTTTAAAGTATACATTATGTATTGCAGGTATGTCCTGGCTCAATATCGTCAAGTGTTGGTAAGCGAGGTGAAGGTCATCATATGTTGTGTTTGGCGTGCTGCAACAACACGGACCTGTGTAACCAAGTCACTCCATGTGAAACAGTTCAACATCAAGGTATAATGTTCGAGGGAATGTCTAAAACCATTAATTATCTAAGACTAAACTTAATCCGTTTTACTTTATTGTGATTATTAGTATCGGTGTAGCTGTATAACAGTATATCTTACTTATGTTTTTAATAAATGAAATGTTGTTAATAAAGTGTGCGGTTTAAATTTATTCAGAGAGAAAGAGATATATACTATTTCAGTTAGTGGTTACATTGTTTAGAGATGCAGCCAGTTGGACGTTTCACACTTGTAATCTATTGTCAGTGTGTAGGTTACATGGGCTAAAATTAGTACATTCATTTAAACAGTGGGAGTATAGTAGTGTAGTTCTGATATACGACAAAACATTAGGACCTGATTCAAGTTTATAAATAATGATATATTTAGTTGGGCTCAATTGCGAACAATTCAACCAGACAATTGCAAACGAGACGATTATAACGGATTTTGCCCGTACAGTCGCCAAACAAGTGTGCACATTGTAAAATGGTTCTCGAATTCTTATTGAATACTAAAAATAGGCAAATGTCATGTATGAATAACTTCGTAATAACTAGGTAACTGTTATAAACACGTTTCTGGAAACACACATATTTATTACATAAATGGAGAGGTACCACACATGTCTATTTGAATATTTGTCTCACTGCACCAAGCCTTTATTAACATTCAAATTCGGTAGACAAATATCAAACATATATCCATAGATATTTTCAAATATAAATATAGGGATAATACACATTTTCGAGGGCGTGAACATCTGCGGACGCCCGCAAAATGTGTTTATGCCCAAGTGCGAAGCACGAGGGCATAAACACATTTAAGGGCGTCCGCAGATGTTCACGCCCGAGAAAATGTGTATTTTCGCTATTATTGCATAAAATAAGAGCAAACATCCAACATACAGTCCGCTGTAACGTTCAGTTGTACGATAACCGCCGATGAACATGACCCGATAACGCATGTGACGTCATAAACACATGTGACGTCATAAAGTAAACAAGTAATGTTTTACATATCCACGAACCGGGCCTACATCAAGGTTGCCATCGCTGAGTCGACACGGGTCGAATTAAATAAATGGTTTTGGATTATTTTATGCTCTTTAACTGTGAATCTAGTGCATGTTACCGATTATCGAGTTAAAGAAGCTGATGTTATTGTTAACCCAACAAATTGCTCCTATTCTAGGGGAGATGCAGCGTTCATGTTTTGTTTACTAACGGTGCCCGGGTAATGCATATGTAAAACATCTAACCGGTCTGAAACGGCACGTACGCGCGAGAATCGCTTTGTTTATACACGTTTTCTCGCCGTTTACGCCCGGCTTTTGCAATGTTTCTGTATCCCTTAAGCGGGCGTAAAACATAGATTTTATGCAATAATTAAACTTAATACTATCGTTAACAAGGTAAACCTCAATCAGCCCATGCTAAAAGATTTTAAACCATACAGATCATTATCTTTGCAGTTCTGTCGTATCCTCGGGACTGTTCTGAACTGAATCTAACAGCGAGACTCAACGACACTTACAGTATCTACCCGTACGGCGCACACAATAAAACCGTCGCAGTTTACTGTATCTTTGACTATGCAGATGTTGCTTGGACGGTTAGTATTGTGGAAATGTATTCGTGAATATTCGTTTCATCATTTATCACATGACATTGCTTGTATCCGATGTAATATACCCATTACGTATTTCTATATACATCACACGTGTAATATAACATGATCGAATCACTATTTTTGTATTCATCCGTAAATGTTAACAAAATGGCTGATAACGTTTATTCGGTGAACACAAACGTCACAATAGATGGACGAGGTAAAGGGACCATTATCGGTCATAACAATATTTATTTTGTGTGATCAGTTACCAGTTTATTAAGTATTACATGTTGGGACTATTTTCTGACAGCGAAAAAACGATTTTATTTTTGTGTTTCGTCATGTGATAAAAAGAATCTGACGTTCGTTGTCATTTTATAAAGTTTTATATAACTCGTACAAGAAATGTGTTATTAAGCTCGCCAGAGGCTCGCTTGATAACACATTTCTTGAACTCGTTTAATAAAACTTTATATGAACAATGACAACTCATGTCAGATCCTATAGGTTGGGATACCAAACTATATTACTTTAATAGAACGCTTTGATGTAAATCGATTATTTACCGAGTAACACTCACACGTACCTACCTACAAGTGATATGAACTATACGTTGCACGTGTCCAATTCTTTGTAGCATTTAAATATCGTTGAAGAGCGTGATCCAAGAATCATTTTTCATTATTGTGAGCTGATTTTCAAAATCAAATAAACAATTTCAGTAGGAATTCAGAACATGTGTTTTCTTTACGCGCCATGCATGCCCTCAAAGTTTTATGTGATACAAAATGCGGTATTTTGAAAATTTCATTGGAATTGCCAATGCCTCTACGTTTTTGGTATTAATTAAATCCAGTTATTCATGTCTGCATTCAAAACAATAGTAAATTGTATACCATCAGATCCCCCATCTGTTTGTCTTATTCGTTTACAGGTAATACAACGCAGATTTGATGGTTCGGTGGATTTCTATCGTGATTGGAGCGAGTATGCAGCCGGATTTGGTACTACTAACGGGGAGTACTGGCTTGGTAATTTTAAACACGTTATTGCTGTTTGAAAAAATAACCTGTTAACCTCAACATTTCTGTCTATCAAACATTTTTTTCACCACGGTTTTAGTTATATAATAAGATACTCACACGCACGCGCGCGCACGCACGCACGCACGTGTTTTGATATATGCAATGTCTATAACCTTGTACCAAGTATGTTGGATATTTCACGCAAATGACGATAACAACACTGTACATAGAATAATATAAGATATACATGATAATATGATTAATAACTCTTAACTACTACAAACACTATTTACAACCGATGTTCCTTTGCTGTTGACCGAATGTACATCTTTTAACGGGATAGATATTCTTGATAATGCTCTAATAGACCAAATAATTCCAAATACATCCGCGGTCAGGCCAAAAAGTATCTAAAATGAATGCCTAGAAATGAGTGTAATACCTTCACCAGAATGCATTGAATATGTGATAATGAGATTAAATACATTGTCAATATGTATAGGATGCACAGGAACTGTTTGATTTGATCATTTTTGGTATTTTGACCTTGTCAAAGTAGAGTATGCGGACATCAAGATTTTGCCCAGACCGATTTTGTGCAAAATGACGGGAATCATCTTCGCGGAGTGATTTCTATATTTTTGCATAATATATGACCCCGCCGATTTTTTTTTTTAGATTATTATATAGCTGAGAGGTTGATCTTCACAATGGTAAAGGAATTCCTACCTGTAACAATTGAAGAAAGTTTGACAATTGGGGGTTGAAACTTATCTTTTTACATATAGGATCTGACATGAGTTGTCATTATATATATAAAGTTTTATTAAACGAGTTCAAGAAATCTGTTATTAAGCGAGCGTGTTGCGAGCTTATCAAAAAAATTATTGGACGAGTTGAATAAAACTTTATGAAATGACAACGAATGTCAGATTCTTTTATCACATGGCCGTAACACAAAAAGAAAATCGTTTTTGCGCCGTCAGAAAATAATCCCAACATGTAATACTTAATAGACTGTTAACTAATCACACACAAATATATTTCTATGACCGATAATGGTCCCTTTACCTCGTCCATCTATCGTGAAGTTTGTGATTACCGGATACACGGTCTCAGCCATTTTGTAAACATTCGCGGAGGAATACACACATACATATTCGGTCATGTTATATTACACGTGTCACATATTTACGGAATATTACGTTGCGGGAGCGATAAAAAGGTTTGTATTGCACTGCAAGTAGCGTGGAAAAATCCATATATTCGGTCTCGTAAGATATGGATTTTCTCACGCTACGAGTCGTGCAATACGAACACATTTATCGCTCCCGCAACGTTATATTCCTTTCAGTATATACCTTCGATCTATGAAGAGCGAAAAAACTAACAAATATACAGATTCAATATATTTTTTATTGGGGATACAATTTTGTAATCTTGAAATGAATAGATGAATGGCGGGTGAATATTTACTACAATACTTAGGCCACGCTCCTAGAAAGTATGCTAATACGTAAGTCCCGCCCAATAACATTATCAAACTAAATTTTCCATTGTTTTGCGGGAGAAAAAATGACAACATAATCTTAACTTGCGGGGTTTTATTAAACTTGACGCTAGGTTTTCGATACATACAATAGAAATAATTTTCCTAAATATTACTAGTTGTCTGCATATTTTACTACGTAGCGCAGATTCAAAACGGGAACCTCGCTGAAAGTAGTCCGCGCACTGTCTGACGTCACAATCTTGTATTTTCACCGCGTGTAGATACGGAATTTTGATCCGTCGTGTCTAAACTGCGCATGTCAATCTGCATGCATTTCCACCGGAAAATGTACAGGCATATAATAAAAAGAAATACGTAATGGGTATATTACATCGGATACAAGCATTGTCAACAACTTAACAATAAACACGTATCTTCAATTATTTGATTCCTTTGTCGGATCAATATTGAACTACTCCTGTGAAATTTGGTGCAGTACCAACAACTTAGAGTTTGAGCGTTTACACTTGAAATACTGTAAAAGACTACTACGTGTGAAACCTCGAACAAGCAATGCTAGTATATATGGAGAAACTGGACGATACATCAACCAGTTAATACGTGTTATCAAATATTGGTTTAAAGTTGTCAATTCTAATAATTGTATAATTCAAGAATCATACAAGTGCTCTTTGATAGACTGTATTAATGGAAAACAAAACTGGGCCAATAAAGTTAGAAATATTTTATGCAAAAATGGCTATGGTTATATATGGCAAAATCCACATTATGCAGACAAATCATGCGTTCTAAATGGTTTGAAACAAATATTAAATGACTGTTTTGTACAAAATTGGAGAGGTGATATGTTAAGTAATGGTAGCCTTCTTATTTATAAGCATGTAAAAACTGACTTTAAATATGAAGCATACTTAGATATGATAAGCAATAGCCAGTATAGACATTTGCTGACCCAGATGCGTGTTTCAGCACACAGACTAAGGATTGAAACTGGCAGATATGGAAGAAACAGAATTGAGCAATCAAACAGAATTTGTGTGTATTGTAATGCCAATGTAATTGATGACGAATTTCACTTTATCTTAATATGTGATATGCACCTTCATAACAGGAAAAAATATATCAACAAGAAATATTGGAAAAACCCAAGTGTATATAAATTGTTAAGCTTATTAAATTCTGCAAGGAAAACTGAAATAATAAATGTATGTAAACAACTTTATAATAATGCTTGACCGAATCAAACATTTCTCTACATAATTTGATTTGATTTTGTATTGTTTATTGTTCTTTTTTGTTCTGTTTTTATTTTTGTTTTTGTTTTTTTGTTTTTTCTTGTATTTTCATCTGTAAATTTATTGTATTTGGTTTGAAACATTGTATGTATGTTTATAATCAATAAAATATATTCTATTCTATTCTATTGTCATGTGATAAATGGAAATATGGAGGACATTCAACTGGTATTTTGACCTTTAACGACTTTAATTTAAATCCAAAAATTGGTCTAAAAACAAAACCCCATAACAGTTATTATGTTTGTAATGGTTTTATTATGAATTCGTTTTCAATCTAGGAATACTAATTAAATATAGCCTTTGTTATATTAACAGGACTGGAAAATATCCATGCGTTGACATCGATCTCTAACAACGAGGTGAAATTTGTGATGTCCAATTTTGACAATGTTACAAAACATGCAACCTACACATCCTTCCTCGTTGCAGACGCTTCGGCGAAATACCGTCTCACAATTAATGGTTACTCTGGTACCGCAGGTATGGAGCATTTTCTTGTGTAAATCATTTTTACTTTTAAAGACGTCTGCTTGGAAGAAAAACCACCACGAAGTTAAAAAATTACCTAATTGTGATATGCGTAGGGAATACAGTGTAGAAAACGAGAACGTAGCAACATAGCTCGTTTCTAGCAACTTTCAATTGTGGGAGATCTTGTTTACAGAGAACAAGGGTACAATCGTTGATATTTTTGTCGGATCATAGATTTGTGTAAAGGGCAATCCCTGTAATTCTACTCGAATATTTACACTTTACCCTTTCAATGCTAAATCTTTAAATTAAAATTGTCCAGCAATGCACAATGTATTTTGAAGAGTGCAGTCAATAATTATGCCGGTTTTCTAACGGCATGTTTTAACCCTTTACCACATACATCAGATCTGCAGCAGACGACGTTGAACACATTTAAGTAAAATACGGTTAACCTCTATAAATGAAAGTGACAAAAGGAGAAATTGCTCGTTTTGAAAGTCGTCTGCTGCAGAGGCGTCAGAAAGCGTCTATTAGTGGGAAAGGGTTAAATTGAAATAACGTATGATTTATTTCAGTGTCTACTTTATGGCTATATTATGTTAATATTGTAACAATATTTTTAATATTTTCTAGTTAATCATGCAGAATTTTCTTTTAACAGGAGATTCTATGAACTACCATGACGGCATGATGTTTTCCACATACGATCAGGACAACGAAAATTATGCTGCCGACAATTGCGCCGTGAATTTTCACGGGGCCTGGTGGTATGATGAATGTTATCATGCACAGTTGAATGGAAAATATCCAGACACTAAAGTATCAGTGGATAAGACAGAAAGTTCATGGGACGGGTGGTGTTCAAACTGCAACTTGCCATCTACTTTAATGATGATACGAAAGTCATAGAAAAGCAACAAGATATAGATATTATATCTGCAATATTAACGATTTAAATTGCAGCTTGATCCGTTATCAAGTTAGAAATATAACATGTCGTTTTCCGTACTGATTACATTTGTCATTTAAATAAATAAATAACGGAAAGTGACATTCATCTTGATTATATGAAATAGCGAACAGGAATAGTCATTCTTGCAAATACTGTTATAATCGGAAGCGCATTGCCCCTAAAACTATTGAAAATGTGTCTTCTGACGATTGTAAAAGGAACATTTTTTGCCCCGGATGTTGGAGCTTAATATTAATTGCTTCAATCAAAATCAAAGCACTGAAAGTGCTGACAGCAAGGGGCTAACTGCAGATCACAGATTATATTTGGACATAGATTTACCGATCCCAAAAGTCTAACAAGAACTCTTTACAATAGCACTTTGTTATGTCCATATATTGAAAAATATATGAGTTGAACGGAAAATACTGTACGCACAGTTTGGGTGTCTACCGATATACTAACATTTGACACAAATTACTTCCCTTAATTATGCGCATCTGCTATCTGGATAGTTCCAGTTTAGTACTGGTTAACAATGGATTTCAGTGGTTATTCTAAATCCAATTAACACAGAGACATGTCGTATCAAGATTCCTGATGTATGAACTTTGAAACGCCAGCTTTTATATCAGGACGGGCCGCAATCACATGAAAGCATGGTCGCCTTAGGAGCGTAGTAAAAGCTTGGGAAACACACGCCATGGTCGTTTTAAGAACTCCATAAACGCAGTTGGAACCCAATTAGAACGCCATAGGCGCACCGGGAGCCCCAGGAGGACGTTATGCAATCGCGCAACAGTCGTGAAATCATCGTAACATCGCTCTGACAACGCCATAAGGACTCTGAACGCGTGGTGGGATCATGGCAGATACGCGAGGGTCGTGGTAAGGGCGCCATGAAGTCGCACATTTCGCAGCATCTTTGCCACACGTGTACGGCGAGTGTACTACGTTCGTGGAGATGTTACGACGTTCGCGACCCAATCGCGTTCGCGTTCTCACCGCGTTCTAGGTCAGATAGCCGAACCTTGGCGTTTGTTTTGAACATGCTCAAACAAACGCCGTGACTCGGCGATTATTGGCGACCACAGCACGATGTCTGACGTTTCCACTACGTTTATACCACGCATATGGCGACCGTGACGCGCTCTGAGCCCATTTTCCGTCGCCGTAGCAGCGCAGTAAGGACGCAGCCCCGGTCTAACGGGGGTATAACACACTCCCACTTATTTCTCACCACGTACTTGATCACGCTTTTGCATCATTGACGTACACAGAACGCAGGAGAAAGAAAAGCAACATTTCCCGACCTCTCTATGCTTGGACTACATCAATGAAGTACTTTCAAGGTTAATGTCACGTCGTAGCCACGTAAATGCTCTCGTTCCTACGTCTTATGACATTTCTACTGCGTACTGATCTAGGTTCAGCCTAACGTCATCAGGGTCCCACGGGTACTCAATCTTAACCTCCGAACACAAGGACGGACACATGGCACCCGCTCCTGTGCACTATATTTTCGGTTACATCGGTTTCCTTTATGACAATTTGATCAGGATTTACAATAACACCAAGAAGGCGCTCTCTCGGTTCTTAATGTTCTTTTTATTGGAACAGGTTTCTTATTTTAAAGCGCATCACATCAACAGAAGTTGTGTCATTTCACCTCTTGAATGTATAATCATGAACGACGAACGATCAATGCCTTCGTTGAGTTCATGAGTTTTACCGATGTTACCAGATTAAACGTTTCTAAATATTGAGTAGCAGACACTTTGAGGCACGATATTGTGGTCGCAAATGTGGCTTTTTGGTTGAGATATTAGGTTTTGAAATTGCACTTCGTAGTGCCTTTTAAAGAAACGAAACATTTTCTAAAAAAACCTTAATATTTATGAGTTTGATAGTGTGTCTTTAGCGAAGTGACAGCGCACAGCACGGACCCAGTTAACATAAGAGTCAACAATTGCTATATACGACATGAAAATGCATTTCTTCTCATAATTTACGCATAGAAACCGGTAGACACGGGCGAGTAAGAATTCCGAGAAATGAGAGTGTGTATTCACTGTAATTTACAAATTATCGACGACGAATACCACTTTATTATCGAATGCCTTTGTCACCAGAATCTTCGAGAAATATACATTAAACGTTACTATTACGTCAAGCCAAGCATGCACAAGTTTATACATCTAATGAAAATTGAAAATCCAGCCACATTATTAAAGCTATGTAAATTCATAAAATATGCTTTTGAAGAAAGAAATAGTCACACTCCTCCGTGAGGTTTTACACGATTACATAAACAGGAAAATATTTTCACTAAATCAATTCTTTTCCATATTTTCTCGATTATCATTCTATAGAATCCTATTGTAGTATATATGTCACGATATGAAATTTAAATTGAATTTGTATTTGTATTTGTATATGAAATTGAATTTGTATTTGTATTTGTAACAATGATGTACTTATTTTGTACAAGTTGAAAATAAAGTATCTATCTATCTATCTATCATGAAAATGCATTTTTACAGAGAGGTGACATATTTTACTTTCATTAGTGAAAACGCGAAGGCTGCTAGGTCATATGGGTTCTGCAAAAGTGGCTCGTATTAACCAATTAATTCATGATGCCGATGGCGGAGTCATTTAATTATATGAGCGTGTCATTCGTCAATGATCTAAATTGGCTATGTGGGAAGGTCACCTGTTACCCTGAGAGAATAGTGTGTGGAGTACAGGTACGTACGGTGAACTGGTCGCCACTAAATGAATGAAATACTATTGATAGCGGCGTTAAACTTCAATGTCTACGTGCACCGGGAGTGATTGGCAAATGTTTAAATACTATTTCGGGATTGCAATGGATTCAGCCCAAACCATTGTCATCTGGCACCAATGACGTCATGTGACAAGTCTTTGTAATGTCAGTTCTGATCGAAGAACACTTCATTTGATTAATCATTATTAAATATCTCCCCGTTAAACGCATTTCCATCCCGTTTGGGAGTTTTCAAACCTTTTGTAAATTTGCAACCAGAATCATCCTAGTTAGCATTTACAAATCCTGGAATCTTTCGAAAGACGGTTAAAACAAAAACTGATTGTATAAGTAATATGATCGCAATTTTCTTTAAAATATTAAAACCATAGACGTAACTTGGGACGACAATCGAGAATTGCAGCTCCAGTCGGTAAAGTCGAGGGCTGTAAATCCAGGGGTCGTGAGATCAACCATGGCTCAGCCATTCATTCATCCTGATAATTGACAAAAGTCATTTTGTCAAACTTTATTTTCTTACCACAAATGGGCTATTATTGGCGAGCAAATATCACCGTGACAGGATGCGTACATGTTAGAAGGTATTCTATTTTAATAACTTCTGCTTTATAACTTCCTAGAGTCTTAAGCATTCCCATTTACAGCCCAATGTTGACGTGTCTACAGCAGACGCAATTGAAAAAAAACATTGTGACCAAAGGAGATATTGCTCATAATGAAAGTAAGTCTTTACATTGTTTTGCAGATATGTACGGAATACCGTTAGGGCCATCGCCTATGAATGTGTTGATCTGAAACGCGATACTCGACAGTACGATGATGATAACACGACAGTACGATGATGATAACGCGACAGTACGATACTACGATATTACGATGGTGAAAACGCGACAGTACGATGGTGAAAACACGATAATACGACAGTACGATGCGTTTTCACCATCGTAATATCGTAGTATCGTACTGTCGCGTTATCATCATCGTACTGTCGCGTTATCATCATCGTACTGTCGCGTTATCATCCTCGCACTGTCGTGTTATCATCATCGTACTGTCGCGTTATCACCATCGTACCGTCGTGTTATCATCATCGTACTGTTGCGTTATCACCATCGTACCGTCGTGTTATCATCATCGTACTATCGCGTTATCACCATCGTACCGTCGTGTTATCATCATCGTACTGTCGCGTTATCACCATCGTACCGTCGTGTTATCATCATCGTATTGTCGCGTTATCCCCATCGTACCGTCGCGTCACCATCGTACCGTCGCGTTATCACCATCGTACCTTCGCGTTATCACCATCGTACCGTCGTGTTATTACCATCGTACCGTCGCGTTATCACCATCGTACCGTCACGTTATCACCATCGTACCGTCGTGTTATCATCATCGCACTGTCGTACTATCGCCTTCCGGTGCGCATGTGCATGCTCAAAAATAGAAGATCTGCAAGTACAGCAGTACAAATGGACGAGCTTATACAAACTCCGTTTTCTAAGAACATTGCAAATATGTATACACATGTTATTTTGGCTATTTTAAAAATGGACATAAGCGATAAGCGACGATCCTCATCAGTATATTTGACATGGATCTTCTCTGTTCGCTATTTAGGCCTGCAAGCATCATAGAAATCCCCGAGAAAGGCAAACTATACGAAGTGTTACATTTGACGGTAGTTCATTTATTAGTCGCCGGAGTCGCCGGGCAGAAGCCCGCGACTTCTATTTTTAATAGGTTTTCGGAAATCACATGGGAGGGGGGATTATTATTAGAAAGAAACACATTTAGATGTCTTGAACATATTAGAATTGTGTTTGTTTAAACACACTAAGTAATGACACATCTAAAATGAAATAAATATTCCGATGTTTTAGGTATTTTCAGTTTCTTTATTTTGACTCGCATTTATGTTTTTTTGTTTTATTTACGAAGACAAAACAGTCCCTATTTGCTAGAATGAAATACTGTATTTTACACTATATACATGTAATCAAAAGGCTATAACTACAAACCTTTACGTCGCACAGTCTAATGTTGTTTACATACGCGCACCTGCTGATGAAAATGACGTCGAATATTCTCCTTTTAATGGCAATTTTAACTTACTGAATGTTATTTTCATGTTCAAAGAGATGTCTTGATTTGTGAAGAAGGCATTTTATAATGTTTATCCATGTATATCTAAAATAGGAACTGTTTCTAAGCTAAAACTGTTGATCGCGTGACTCGCGAATACCAACTGCGTAGATCAATCTCCTTTGCAGAGAGCCGCTCTTTACACTCACTTACAAATAGTAAATCATATGCGATTTAAAATGTTTATTTGGTTCGAAATAAATGAAGAAAAGAACAAACCGAGATAAAACTGGTTTTAATAGAAAAATTACTTTGAACGAACACTCTCTGCCTATAAAGAGAGTTTCAAGAACGACACCTCTGCGAAGAAGAAAGAATCGGGTCTTTCGTACAAAATTATTTCGTCCTTGACAATTTTAAATGCGTCATTTAATTCACTAAAGGCATATTGCTTTCGATCTGCATATTGTTATGCATCATTGACACAAGGGCGCTCATCATAATATAATTTTAAAACATGAGTAGTTTGTTATTTTCATAATGAAAAAGGAAGGAAAGAATTAAAATAAATTAACATGTTGTAGGGCTCAGTTTATGTTCGAAATTAAGTTTAAATTATACAACAATTTCAATGAGATTTAACTGTACAGATATTATATTTCGAAGGTGGTCTAATTTATAAATATTGAACTACATTTCAACATTTACATTTGTTAAAGTATGATATAATTAGGATGCCAAGCTAATATCATCTTGAGAAAAAGAGAAAACTCATGTTTTCAGCGATTTAACCCTTATCTCATTGTTTTAACGTAGATTGCTGCAAAGGTGTCCACTGTTGACTTTAATAGAGGAAAGGTAAAATGACGTGCTATTGCATGCAAATCCTAAATTGTCTGTTTTGTGGTTTTATTGAAAAATAATAAAATTCAAATATTCTGACAAACATCTTGAAAAGTGTATGTGGAATTCACAAATGTTATAATTATTCCTTAATGAAAGCACTGTATACATACTAAGACTAATGATTGGCAAGATTACTCATTTCCATTACTGTTTATGATCAATAATTAGTTGGTTGTGTGTATGGTCAATCTACTTTGGAATGGAGATTGATCATAAACAATGAAAGGCTTCAATTATCATTCACTTCGTTGACAAAACAATGCAAGTTATGATACATTTTCACTTGACCCCACCCCTGATGTTCCAATATGCCCCTCAGTTGATAACTGTTTATTCAACTACTATAATGTTAGTGTTATGCATAACTGCAGTATGGATTTCCGGCGACATTGATGCGTTGCATCAACTTTCTCTTGTAAACAGCATATATATACGTTGTATATTTCAAGTTCTAAACTACTGATTTATTTTACATCGATTGCGAAACAAGTTTGTATGTTGTATGAGCCATTCCACGAGAAAACTAACATTACGGACTCTGTGTAATGTATGGACCCAGATCAGCCTGCGCAGTCCGCGCAGGCTAATCCGGGCCGATACATTCCCTCCAAGGGTGATAGAGGTATAGATTGTATAAACTCGTCAATTTGTACTGCTGTACTTGAAGATCTTCTATGTTTGAGCATGCATATGCGCACCGGAAGGCGATAGTACGACAGTGCGATGATGATAACACGACGGTACGATGGTGATAACGCGACAGTACGATGATGATAACACACGGTACGGTGGGGATAACGCGACAGTACGATGATGGTAACACGACGGTACGATGGTGATAACGCGACAGTACGATGATGATAACACGACGGTACGATAGTGATAACGCGACAGTACGATGATGATAACACGACGGTACGATGGTGATAACGCGACAGTACGATGATGATAACACACGGTACGATGGTGATAACGTGACAGTACGATGATGGTTACACGACGGTACGATGGTGATAACGCGACAGTAAGATGATGATAACACGACGGTACGATAGTGATAACGCGACAGTACGATGATGATAACACGACGGTACGATGGTGACAACGCGGCAGTACGATGATGATAACACGACAGTGCGATGATGATAACGCGACAGTACGATGATGATAACGCGACAGTACGATACTACGATATTACGATGGTGAAAACGCGACAGTACGATGGTGAAAACACGATAGTATATCGCATTATCATCATCGTACTGTCGTATTATCGTGTTTTCACCATCGTACTGTCGCGTTTTCACCATCGTAATATCGTAGTATCGTATTGTCGCGTTATCATCATCGTGCTGTCGGGTATCGCGTTTCAGATTAACACATTCATAGGCGATGGCCCTAATAGTATTCGGTAGATATGTTTTCAAAGTCGTCTGCTGTATTTTATATTGTGTGTGGGAAAGGCTTAACTGTTTTATTACCGGTTCAATACTCCTATCAAAAATAAAATTGTATATGAACGAGTGAATACAAAAAGTAAACGTTTTGTTTGTTTTTATAAAAGTGTCACCTATACTGAAAAAATAATGTGACACTTAATCAGTCAACTGCTCGAATTCGAAAAAAAGTATCTTTTATTTTGCCAAAAATTCAATATAAAAGAGAGGCACTTATGATTTGTTTGCTTTCACATCAGAGAGTTACAAAAGATTAACTTCAATATAATAATATTACATATTCCAATAGCTTTTTCATTGATAATTATACTTTCAAATTAATCAAAGGTATCGAAATAAGATAACTAGTTACTGTTACTGTAGATTAACGTGATAAGCTTTCAGATTATATAAATCGCGCTCGATGTCTGCTTCCAAGAGACTTTACCAGTACTCGCGCCGTGGGTGTGGATAAGTCCCAAAGGCCGAACCCGCTCTTCGCTCTTAGAACAAGAGGTCGACACCCTATCACTTTCTATACTATCTCGTTTTATTTTTATTTTTACAATGACAACGACCCATTAATCCCGACACGAACCTCAGACACATTACTACGAAACGCTGATATCCATTATTTCGTGCTACCAGAATAACACCGAACTATATCTCCATGACTGGTATTCCCGTTGTACACTATCAAGCAGTTAACTTAACATTGATGCTCTTGTATACGTTAACAGACAGACAGAACACTGTATTAATAATGACGTGTACAAAGTACATTGTCTAAACACTTTCATACAATTATCATCACACGCTTATTACATGGTTCGGATGGGGGTAACGAGTACGTGTCCGTGGATACACAATGTCTACGTGTATCAGTGGATATTGTAAGTAGTTCGAGAGGCTCGTGCATTTTCACTGGGTATATATATGTGTATTGTCACGTTGTTGGAGTCATTCGATTGATTGATTGAGGTTTAACGCCGTTGTCAACAATGTCTCAGTCATACCACGGCGCCCGGTTCACCTACTCATTGGTGGAAGACGAATGACGCTTGTCACAGTGACTTTTGTCAAACGTCGGAAAGAATGTTGGCCGAGCTGGGGTTCGAACTAATAACCCATTGATTGAAAGCCCGCGTCGCTACCGACTGAGCTACCGGGGCTCGGCTCGAGCCATTCGAGGCTTAAGCGAAGATTATTGATTCGTTTGTATTGTCAAATGACTGCACTAGCAAATACAAGCCTCTATCCTAAATATGTAGTTATGTTGTGTCATTTCTTGAGTATGTGAGGTGTTTGATGCATATGAGAGGGTGAGAATAATTGTTTTACCCACAGTTACTTGTGAGTAAATATACATACAATATACATGACAGGGAAATATGAACAAACATATTTATCGTTATGATGAATGAATTTGACATGAATTTAACATGAAACAAACATGAATTATCCTTTTCCACATACAACAAGGGCAAACGGAGAAGTTGTTCAATGTGTGAGACCGTTTCCAGGGTAAATTACCAGTACTGCTTGTATGTTTATACTAGTCTGGAGTTACCTGCCCCTACCATTACACCTCAGGTTAGATATACACCAATAATAGTGGCACCCTTTGGACATGATGTAGCAGAAAAAAGGCAATGGAGACAACCTTTGTGTCGACTAAAACGGTTTTAAAAGAGGTTTGCTTTATTATTCATGTATTTATTCCCTAACATCAAGTTGTATTTGTCCGCTGTAGAATTTACGAAGATCAATGGTATATTTACTAATTTACTATATATGCGATAGCGATTTATAATGGAAGGTGACCAATTTAGTCGCCATAGATGATTCTTGCCAGATAAATTTACGATAGTACGCCTGGTACCAGGTTATGTTTACATCACACGACAACCGAAATTCGGAGGATTTGAAATTAAAGGCAATTACCATCACATGAGATACGTGTATTGTCCGATTTTGATATTGTCAAATAGACATTGTCAAATAGACGCTTGTACTACTAGAAGGTACACATGTAGGATCGAGATCAAACTGCGTGGAGACGCAGGCTGATCTCTATGTCCACTGCTTGCTAATTCTAAAATGTTGTTCTTGCAAGTAGTACGATTGTATTGTTTGTTGAAATATTATTACACCGGTTGTACTTTTGCTTTAGCATGGCGTGTTATGGTTCATTTTCCAGGTAAGCTTATCCTGGCACTGGGCAGCTCACCAGGCGTACCAGTCATTACCTAACCTAAGCTCAAGGCATCGGAGCAACTTATACCATTTTTTATAGTCTCCGGTATGACAAACCGGGGATCAGACCATAGTCTTCCGTTCTCGAGACGGACGCTCTATCCACTACACCAACGAGGCGGTGGTCCAATATATGTCCATTGATCTAATTGTAGATGTTGCAGTCTTAACTCTTTTAAATATTGTGCCACATTTACTTATCAAGTAATTGATTTATACATGTGTCTTTCCGCTCAAAGTGTATTCTTTCCAACCTGGGCTTGGACCCTCTACATAAAAGACGGTAAGATAACCGACTGGTGATGAAGAACAGGATCATGCATGGCCTTATTGACATCCCATGTGACAGATTCCTCCACCCAGCAACAATTTCCATACGCGGCCGATACATGCGATTTATGCTTACCTTTCTACTGGACCGACATTTATTGCAATTCATTTTTTCCATTTGGAATTCGTCTGTGTAACCAGCTGCATGACGTCATCGTCACAATTCCAACTTTGGAAGCATTCTAAAAACGGATTGGCGGGCTGCCACTAGCTTTATAAAGTGGTTTTAACTGTTTTAATCTGCTTTACACTTTTGTGATGCGCACTGACTTTAAGAACAACCCTTATCAAATGTTCACCGAAATTGGTCTCAATTTTAGTAAACACAATATTTCAATCAAGATCACATAAGGTATCCTGGGAAATATGGTCTTTAACAGGCTTACATTATATACATGTATGACAGTTGAGCTATCTTGGTCGTTTGTATTCTTCGGTGTCGGTGTCGGATAATCCAGGTAGTTTCTAGGTCCCTGTCCACTGTGTAGAATATCAACACGGAAAAAGGAATTGTGTTTGGGTCAGATGGTGACCTGCCTTATCATGTGTGTCCTCTAATCTCGAATGATTGATGACGTCATTACTCATAACACCAACGAGACACGATGCGTATGTACATTAATTTAGTTAAATTAGGTGGAAAGTAAAATTTTCTTTCTGTATGTATATTTTTAAAAACATTGTAGCAAAAATATGCTCATCAATTTCTCGTTTCGTCACAATGTTTTTAAACTATATTCAATAATTAAACATTTAATTATTTCCTCCAAATTACAAAGGAGAGTTACATGAACATAATAATTAATTACAATGTATTAATAAAATGTGGAAAAACAAAAAAACAAAAACAAAAAGTGTCATAGCATGTACAGCTGTACTCAGGCATGGGACAGTATATAAATAACACATTGCTTTGAATTTTTTTTTTTTTTTTTTTTTTTTTTTTTCAGAATCAGAATATTTTATTGACTCAAACTTTACAAAGTTTATGGTCATTTACAAATATACAAGATTTTTTTTATATATGTGTGTATCAAGGAAAGAATGGTCTCAATATAGTTTTGGAGGACAAACTGCTTTGTCATATTAGAAGCTTTAAAAAGGTAATAGCCAACTATACCATGCAGATGAATATGTAGTAAAAGACATATGGCATATCATATCACTTTATTTACATACACATATGCATGCTGCCACATATCGTATTATCATATCCAAACAATGTCAAAGACGTACAGGAACTAAAGTATACCATGTACATACGTTTCTATATTTCATCGTGTATAGTTTGGTAAAGAAAGGAAATTAAACATATCAACATACATACAATACATATATATCAAAGCACATCATTGTTGCGTTTATGAAAAGAAAAGGTAATAAATATATTTGCATATTATTTATATATTTTATGAAAATATTTTATTTTATTATTTTATTATTATTATTATTAAAATATGATCTGTACAATGTTTCATAGCACAAAAGTACAACATAGAGCGCTCTACATGTCTAGTTTTAATGAGTTTCATTAACATAAATCTTCCTACCTACCTAATTTGCATACGGCCGTGAGACAGTAAAAAAATTTGCATACAGCCGTGAGACAGTACAAAAACTGTCGCATGGTCACGTGGTACATCTGTCTTGACAGTAAAAATAGCAACTTTTTGTCAATGGGAGTTTTATACGGACAATGAAATTGAGGTGTAATAATATGGAATGTCCATCATTAAATTTAGCCATGAAATATTGACCACATACGATCAATGTAATATACCATCAATATTATGAAGTCAATATGACAGACATGTAAAAGTTCTGTAAACTCTGGTATTGGACCTCCGAGTAAAATACATAGTTTGATATCGTCACTAGATGAGTAGAAATAATTATATACCTCGATACCATATGTATAAAACAAGGCATCCATTGCTTTGCTTCTAATTTCTTGTACAGATTTACAATGTATTAAGCAGTGTAGAGCTTCATTATTGTAAAATGACCCACATTTACTGCAGAGTTTATTAGCATTATAACTGCCCAGAGCAGAAATAATTTTAATGATATTTCTGCAGTGTCGTTTATATTTGTATTTGCATTTACTTATATGCCAAAATATGCTTTCACAGAAAGCTGGATGAATTTTAGCAAATAAGTAAAGGTCCGGATCACTGTTAACTCTATATAACCAGTGCTCAGTGAAAAATGCATTAACAGTCTGTTTTATTGTACTTTTCCATTTCAGACGTTTTGGGTATATACCATCGTTGTAATAAGAAAACAAATAATTAGTAAGCCCATATTTTTTAAGTATGAAGAAAATATCTGAAAAATATCCAGCCTGGGTACAGTTTGACAAGCAGAAACTACACAGCCGTTTTATAAAATTTACCTTAATAATGTTATTAGGATTCAGTATGCAGAGTTAACCGAACAAGTTTAACTTACGTTTATCAATAATGCATTCCATATTTAATATTTGTAACATGCCTAAGACAATATCAGTTCTTGCAAATTTGTCTATGCCTTGAATTCTTTTTAAGCAAAATCTATGACATCTCTCTAGCTGTAGCAATTCTGATGATTTTAAGGAAAATAGTATTTCACAACCAAAAAGTCCCCCAGAAAGAACTATGGTGTCATACAGCTTTTTACATGTAAAGGGGTGAAACCCTTTTTCATTCAGACCAATTCTAAACAGAGACATGAATGATCCTCTTATCTTTGAACATATATCTTTAACAATTTCGGCATTAGACATATACTTATTGCAAACAACACCTAAGTGAGTATAGTTTACAGTTTCATGTAAAGTGTGGCATCCGATTGACAATTTTCTAGTAGAATTTGAATAATCATGTTTGCTTTCGTTAAAAACAATGACAGAACATTTCTGTGTATTATACTCGATTATTATATAACCTATAAATAGACGCCTTTTCATTGGCTAAAAAGTATTTTTTTAGAAAAAATATCTAGCGATATTCACCGTTTTTTTCTGATATTCACCAGTTTTATAAATAGTAACAGGGGAAGACCGGGGAATCCCATGAGCCGCCTATTAATATCCTTCGCCTTTATCCGTACGCTACGGAATTTTCCGAGGCCCGTTCCGAATGACCACGGAAACTTCCGAAGCTCGTTCGGATGATCATGACAATATTATATAAATATGGTATGGCTTCCAGTGTGACAGTACATATTGTCAACATGAGGAAAATACTGTTAGCCGAGGCAGTGTACTGTCACAATCGAAGCCATGCAATATTTATTTTATTATACCGAACAAAATTACACGTTTATGTAACACACACATATGAATATACCGGTTAACAGTATACTGTTACATGGCACACGCGTCTAAAAAGTGACGTTATTGTTTGAAATGACGTCATGCACGTGCATAACCAACATTTTAACGCGCGTGCCATTTAACAGTATACTGTTAACCGGTCAAAAACGTACTGTTATCATGAGACAGTAAGAAATTGCCCATGATGAGTATATGAGAATTTAACATTACAAAGTCACGTGAGGTATAATAAGATAAATTGGGGGTTATATAATAAAACAGTTATGGGCTTTTCAGCTGTTATACATGATGTTGATATGCACCAAAAAAATCATTATTGACCTCGGCTATCGCCTCGGTCAATAATGATTTTTTAGGTGCATATCACATCATGTATAACAGCTGAAAAGTCCATAATTGTATAATATCCACTTTTTAGAATATAAATGACAAATATTTAATAATCGATCAAGACCTTTCTTCGACAAACTGAGTAAAACCATATCATCAGCTGAGGTAATGCATGGTATATTAGTATCCTGCATGACAAGACCGTACCGACTATTATCTAACGTACAGAGTAGTCCATTTATAAAACAAAGGTAGAAAAATGGTGAGCTCAGCCCCCCTTGTCTCGTCCCGACCGTCACGTTAAATGGATCTGATTTATATCCTCTGAACAGAACATATGATTCAGATTCATCACACAAACTAATTACGGACTTAAGGGTAGCAGTACTTACTCCCATTTCATGCAGTTTATGGAACAGTCTATATATGTGTATGTATATATATGTGGAAAGGGTTATAACGTACACTTGTATGTATATATGTGGGAAAGGGTTATAACGTACATTTGTATGTATATATATGTGGAAAGGGTTATAACGTACACTTGTATGTATATATGTGGAAAGGGTTATAACGTAAACTTGTTTGTATATATGTGGGAAAGGGTTATGACGAACACTTGTATGTATATATATGTGGAAAGGGTTATAACGTACACTTGTATGTATATATATATATGTGGGAAAGGGTTATAACGTACACTTGTATGTATACATTTGGGAAAGGGTTATAACGTACACTTGTATGTATATATGTGGGAAAAGGTCATAACGTACATTTGTATGTTTACATGTGAGAAAGGGTTATAACGTACACTTGTATGTATGTATATGTGGGAAAGGGTTATAACGTATACTTGTATGTATACATGTGGGAAAGGGTTACAACGTACACTTGTATGTTTACATGTGGGAAAGGGTTACAACGTACACTTGTATGTTTACATGTGGGAAAGGGTTACAACGTACACTTGTATGTATATATATATGTGGGAAAGGGTTATAACGTACACTTGTATGTTTACATGTGGGAAAGGGTTACAACGTACACTTGTATGTATGTATACATGTGGGAAAGGGTTATAACGTACACTTCTATGTTTACATGTGGGAAAGGGTTACAACGTACACTTGTATGTATATATATATGTGGGAAAGGGTTACAACGTACACTTGTATGTTTACATGTGGGAAAGGGTTACAACGTACACTTGTATGTATGTATACATGTGGGAAAGGGTTATAACGTACACTTGTATGTATGTATACATGTGGGAAAGGGTTATAACGTACACTTGTATGTTTACATGTGGGAAAGGGTTACAACGTACACTTGTATGTATGTATACATGTGGGAAAGGGTTATAACGTACACTTGTATGTATGTATACATGTGGGAAAGGGTTACAACGTACACTTGTATGTATATATATATGTGGGAAAGGGTTACAACGTACACTTGTATGTTTACATGTGGGAAAGGGTTACAACGTACACTTGTATGTATATATATATGTGGGAAAGGGTTACAACGTACACTTGTATGTATGTATACATGTGGGAAAGGGTTATAACGTACACTTCTATGTTTACATGTGGGAAAGGGTTATAACGTACACTTGTATGTATATATATATGTGGGAAAGGGTTATAACGTACACTTCTATGTTTACATGTGGGAAAGGGTTATAACGTACACTTGTATGTATATATATATGTGGGAAAGGGTTATAACGTACACTTCTATGTTTACATGTGGGAAAGGGTTATAACGTACACTTGTATGTATATATATATGTGGGAAAGGGTTACAACGTACATTTGTATGTTTATATGTGGGAAAGGGTTATAACGTGCACTTGTATGTTTACATGTGGGAAAGGGTTATAACGTACACTTGTATGTTTACATGTGGGAAAGGGTTATAACGTACACTTGTATGTATATATATATGTGGGAAAGGGTTACAACGTACATTTGTATGTTTATATGTGGGAAAGGGTTATAACGTGCACTTGTATGTTTACATGTGGGAAAGGGTTACAACGTACACTTGTATGTATATATGTGGGAAAGGGTTATAACGTACACTTGTATGTAAACATGTGGGAAAGGGTTATAACGTACACTTGTATGTATATATGTGGGAAAGGGTTATAACGTACACTTGTATGTATACATGTGGGAAAGGGTTATAACGTACACTTGTATGTATATATATATGTGGGAAAGGGTTACAACGTACATTTGTATGTTTATATGTGGGAAAGGGTTATAACGTGCACTTGTATGTTTACATGTGGGAAAGGGTTACAACGTACACTTGTATGTATATATGTGGGAAACGGTTATAACGTACACTTGTATGTATATATGTGGGAAACGGTTATAACGTACACTTGTATGTTTACATGTGGGAAACGGTTATAACGTACACTTGTATGACTACATATGGGAAAGGGTTATAACGTACACTTGTATGTTTACATGTGGGAAAGGGTTATAACGTACACTTGTATGTTTATATGTGGGAAAGGGTTATAACGTGCACTTTTATGTATATATATGTGGGAAAGGGTTATAACGTACACTTGTATGTTTACATGTGGGAAAGGGTTATAACGTACACTTGTATGTATATATGTGGGAAAGGGTTATAACGTACACTTGTATGTATACATTTGGGAAAGGGTTATAACGTACACTTGTATGTATATATATATGTGGGAAAGGGTTACAACGTACACTTGTATGTATACATGTGGGAAAGGGTTATAACGTACACTTGTATGTATATATATTTGGGAAATGGTTACAACGTACACTTGTATGTATATATATATATATTTGTGAAAGGGTTACAACGTACACTTGTATGTTTACATGTGGGAAAGGGTTACAACGTACACTTGTATGTATACATGTGGGATAGGGTTATAACGTACACTTGTATGTATACATATGGGAAAGGGTTATAACGTACACTTGTATGTATACATATGGGATAGGGTAATAACGTACACTTGTATGTATACATATGGGATAGGGTTACAACGTACACTTGTATGTATACATGTGGGAAAGGGTTACAACGTACACTTGTATGTATACATGTGGGATAGGGTTATAACGTACACTTGTATGTATACATATGGGAAAGGGTTATAACGTACACTTGTATGTATATATATTTGGGAAAGGGTTACAACGTACACTTGTGTGTATATATATATATATTTGTGAAAGGGTTACAACGTACACTTGTATGTATATATGTGGGAAACGGTTATAACGTACACTTGTATGTATACATTTGGGAAAGGGTTATAACGTACACTTGTATGTATATATGTGGAAAAAGGTTATATCGTACATTTGTATGTTTAAATGTAGGAAAGGGTTATAACGTACACTTGTATGTATATATATTTGGGAAAGGGTTACAACGTACACTTGTATGTATACATGTGGGTAAGGGTTATAACGCACACTTGTATGTATACATGTGGGAAAGGGTTATAACGTACACTTGTATGTATACATGTGGGAAAGGGTTATAACGTACACTTGTATGTATATATATATATGTGGGAAAGGGTTATAACGTACACTTGTATGTATACATATGGGAAAGGGTTATAACGTACACTTGTATGGATACATGTGGGAAAGGGTTATAACGTACACTTGTATGTATATATTTGGGAAAGGGTTATAACGTACACTTGTATGTATACATGTGGGAAAGGATTATAACGTACATGTACACTTGTATGTATACATGTGGGAAAAGGTTATAACGTACACTTGTATGTATATATATATGTGGGAAAGGGTTACAACGTACACTTGTATGTATACATATGGGAAAGGGTTATAACGTACGTACACTTGTATGTATATATTTGGGAAAGGGTTACAACGTACACGTGTATGTATACATGTGGGAAAGGGTTATAACGTACACTTGTATGTATATATATTTGGGAAAGGGTTACAACGTACACTTGTATGTATATATGTGGGAAAGGGTATAACGTACACTTGTATAGCTGCTATTTTGGTCTAAATCTTTAGCAGAGGATTTCCAGGGTGCTATATTTCGTTAAGTCCACAATGTAGACTTTTGTGTGTATTGATTTATTGATTGTTTGGAGTTTTACGCTGCTTTCAACAATTGTTCAGTTTTATCACGGCGCGTCCTGGGTTAGTTACAAGTGCTACTAGTCCAATTATTCTGACACCATTTATTCGGTCGTAATGATAACCCTGCAACCCTGGGCGTCAAGGAGGGTAGCCATTGCTACCATTTTTCAAGTCTTTGGTATGACCCGGCTGGGGATCGAACCCGCAACTTCCCGCACCCTACCACTACACCACCGAGGCGGTCGATTTGTTGTAGGAGATTCATTTAATGCCATTTGATCTATTTCTAGGTGTAGCTGTGTTAACGCTGTTACTGTTCCATTGTTACTTAGCAAGTAAGTGATATCCATAGATCTACAACATCGTGTCTTAAATATGCGGTTTCTTATATTAGCGTTCTTATACTGGCAGAAAACATTATTATAATTAATGAAGAATCGAATACTTACTTGAACGGTGATTTACATAATAAATAATGACGGTGTTAATCGTGCATATATTTCACCGTTTAACTTTTGTCTCATTGTTAAACATGTACAAAAACGTGTCCAGCTTTATGAAGAAATAACATTTATCATAACAGACCCTATCAAATGCATTGGTACAGAACAGCTTTTCGGGGCTGGTCAAAATGTTTCTGGCTGGTCGTAATAATTAGGAATTTGAAACCCAAACACATACTGAATGATATTTCGCTTGTATTGTTTCTATTTCGATGATTATATATGCACATACGAGATATACACTTTTCTAACCGCGTGAGTCTTCATTAATTTCAAACCTTTCCCACATACAACAAAGCAGTCGACTTTGAAAATAACTGGGCGAAAATAGGGGAAATTAGTTCAATTTGTCGATCTGTAAATTTACCACGACAATTCGAAATTATATATGGCTAATTGGCAAGTTGTCGACAGGTGAACGTTCACCTCGACAATTAGGAATGTTTAAGTTTTGAAAGTCGACAAGTCAATGGCAGAAACAGGATTCCATAGGAAAGGTTTAATTCCGATTGATAAAACACAATAATCCGGCGGTGATTGTGATTTTGCCTTAAGCTCGGAATGGATGTTAGGAGAAACCATATATATTTTAGATACTATAATTCAGGATGAATAATCCATAGTACTCAACTTGCGATATGATTTTTTTAAATATTCTTTTCAAACCATCAGCCACATCACAAAATAAACACAACATCACCGATCGCCGACTCTGTTTATCAATATTACTTAAACTCTAACTTAGTTAACTATGTGTTATGTTTCAGATGCCGGACAGATTTGTTCCTCCTGTAGCGGTGTGACCGACCAACGGTCTTGTCAGCACCACATCAGATGTGAAGATTACGAGGTATGGTTTGTATGGGTTTTTATGGGTTTTTACACTGTTTCAACATTATTTCAGTTAAATGTCGGGGACAGAACAGGTGTATTCCTGATCCCTGTGTGACAAACAAGTCCCGGGCTAGGACATGTCCCTTTCCCATGAGCACTCCGCCATGACCACCAAGGCTAGGACATGTCCCTCCCCAAGGGCACTCCCACGTGACCACCAAGTCCTGGACTAGGACATGTCTCTTCCCTAAGGGCACTCAACCATCACTATCATACGCAAGGATAGAACCCGGGAGGCCCGATCTCAAATCCCAAATAAACCACCACGGATAATTTATATTAACTGCCAGGTAATCACACCAAAACGTTTTATAATCATAGTTGGTAATAAACGTTACCAACAGTACTTAGATCATATCACGACCAGTCGCTCGGAGTTCCTTAAAACAGCTTCTATTTAAATGGTTATCGATATTATTTTATCATCGAAAAGCCATACTGAACGAAAATCTTGTATAAACTTGCGACTTATTTGAACAGCATGTACATAAGCAAATTGACCTTTTGGTAAATATGTAGCCTGCTAATACATATTTGATTGATTGCGTATAGTATGAACCTTAATCTTCCTCTTATCAAATCATGCTGTACCAATACCTTTCAAATTATGTCCCTGTAGTAAACAATGCCCCCATGGGGACATATGTTTAACATAGCTTTATATAGTAAATACTTTAATATAATACGGTTGTTAATGTAGTTAAATATCATCTGTACAAATCAGGCTCATTCCATAATTAATCAACTGCATTACTTCATTATATGTCTGTACAGAAGTAGGTGACTACTATTGGAGTTCTGTTTAGGTTAAATTAGATGAGCGATACAGGACGATACTGTTCCTCTTGCTTTACATTTCATTTTAGACCTTTTTCAAAAAGGATTTGTTTGTTTGGAGTTTAACGCCGCTTTCAACAGCTTTGGTCATATCACGGCGGTCAATGCACCTACCCATGTTTTCCTGGCTTTCCCACACCAGTACTTACACAACATTCTTTCGAAGCCACTGACTACTTTCTCACATAGATCAGAGGTGAGAGGCAATGGAAAACATCGCCCGAAAGAATGTCGCCGCAACCGGGTATCGAACCCGTGACCTCCAGATCACGAGTCAGATACGCTACCAATTGAGCTACCCGGCCGGGTCTTTTCAAAAAGGAAAACTATATCGTTAAAAAAAACCATGACCTGTTGCTAGGTAATAAATACTGTACGTTTTGTATTTATTTTAGGAATGTTTTGTACGACATTACGAGACCGAATCAGGTGTGCGATTATACGACCTGGGGTGCACTACATCTACTGTAAGTACTAACATTCCGTGTATGTTCCCACTGAATGACCTTGATTAAATTCACTAAACAACTACATCTACTGTAAGTACTAACATTCCGTGTATTTTCCCACTGAATGACCTTGGGTTAAATCCACTAAACCACCGAGGTTGTGATAGATGGTGAACGTTGCGGTCACCGATACATATTTTATGATGTGAATATTAAACGCTGGATGGTCGGGAACCGATCTCACACCATCGTGATTTGTCACCTGCGTCGACACCAAAAATGTACACTATTGTTTCGTCATATTTCACTGACAAGGTTAAATATGACACTATGTAGCATTGCTCTATTGTGTACGGTTTAAAGAAACGAAGAGATTATGTATTGCAGGTTTGTCCTGGCTCAATGTCGTCAATTGTTGGTAAGAGAGGTGAAGGTCACCATATTCTGTGTTTGGCGTGCTGCAACAACACAGGCCTGTGTAACCAAGACTTATCTTGTAAATCAGATCACAATCAAGGTATTACTTTTAACCCTTTCCCTCATAAAGACGCTTTTTGACGCCTCTGCAGCAGAGAGACAAAAGAAGAAATTGCTCAAAACCAGCAATTTCTCCTTTGCCACAATGTTTTCCACCTTTAGTCATAGGTTATCCATTCAAATATATACTATTTTTTGACAAAATATGTTGAAAGTCGTCTGCTGCAGAATTGTCGAATTGTCGTATTAGGGAAAGGGTAAATGAATTTCTGAACCGCTAACAACACCAACCTTAATCTGCTTTAAATTTAACTTATTTTTTTTGCAAATGAAATGCTGTTAATACAGTGCACGGTTTAATTTTATTCCGTAAAATGAAATTTGCTACATAAATATACAAAAGCTTTACGAGGAATCGGCAAAGTGTTCCTCAATGGTCTTAAAATTCAAGAGTTTGAAACCCGATTTTGTTGAACTTCACAAAGATGTCTCTCATGTAAAGTATGTGTTCTATGCATTTATTCCGGTGATTGGTCTATACAAACACATACTATATTCAATGTGTATAGGATATTATGATTGTATAACCACATGCGACGTCTGCTTTTAACCCCCGTTTCCCAAATACAATAAATCTGCAGCAGACGACTTTGAGAATACTTGTGCAAAAATATGGAATATTGATCTCCTTAAAACGAAAGTATAGTTATTAAATATAATTAAACATATTGTGACATAATGACTCATTTTTAAAAAGTTGTTCTTTTGCCAGAATGCTTTTAATGGTTGTCTACTGCAGATGCGTCAACAAGTAGGAAATGTTTAATTAATTCCGTTTGATAAAACACAATCTGGCCGTGAGTGCATGTTTGCCGTAAACTTGAAACACGTCTTAAAGGAAAGAGCACAGATATAACTAATATCCTATGATTAAGAATACAAACTTCCATGATACCTAGATGACGAAGGTGTTCTTAAAAAGTATACACATGTATCTCCACTGTTTAAGCGGCTTATCACAAAAATCACCGAAGGCCAACTCTATTCATTATTATATCCCCATCTTCAGTGATAGTTCTAGTTTTCACTTAAACCCCCAAAATGATGACAATAGTATACGTGATATGTTTCAGATTCCGGGCAGCTTTGTGCCTCCTGTAGCGGTATGCCAGATCAACTGTCTTGTCAGCACCACATAAAATGTGGAAACTACGAGGTGTGGTTTTAATGAGGGTTTTAAAGTGTTTTCAACAGTATTTAAGTTTTATTACGGCGACATTATTCGTAATCGTTATCCCTGGTTGACAAACCAGTACTAGGTTATGAAATGAGCCGTGTCAATGTACACCCCACATTGATCACATCAAGCAGGAATTAAACTCGGGAAGCCCGATTCCGCATTCCCTAAGTCAACCACCGAGAATTCATATTAATTACGATGTATTCAAACCCAAACATTTAATAATCATAGTGGGTGAAAAACCTTACAAACGGTATTCAAATCATATCACGACCGATAGCTCACATTTTTATATACACATTTTACTTTCTAATTATTGTCGAGATTGTTTTTATCGTATAAACCACCATATTGAACTCAATTATATCATTAGCTTCAGACTGACTCATTCTGATCAACATGCGCATACTCGAGTTAGTTCATTTCACGCATGTTCACAAAATGGCTGCCAGAAATGTATTAATAAAATAACATTTCAAACAACTATTACTTCAGAACTATAGAATGGACTTACTTTAATCTTTTAACATTGTTCGATACTCCCACTTTCTACAATGCACATCTAGTGAAAACTTAGATATACTTTTTTGGATCACTACATGTATAAACAGCACCTTATCGTTTTATACATTATTTGATATCGTTGTATAGATTATTTGATATCATCATATATCTGTTCACATTTAATTACAAACAAAGTCTACTCTAAAACTTCTGGTCCGAAATTTAAATGATATCACAGCAATGTTCTTATGTGAAATAACGGAATGCCATGTCGATCTCTGATTATCAAGGCTACGAAAAGTAAAAACGTTACATGAAGTCCATCTAGTCGGATTTTAAAATCATCTGGCAGAAGTGATTTTTGGGTGAATATCTACTACGGTTGGTCATTATTTTCTCTCGATCCTGTGGAAAACATCGCCTCCACGTTTTCCATATATGACTATCGTCAAAACCTTACACATCTCCTTGTCGAAATGTATGGTCCTATTCGAAACTAATTTTACTGAAGTCGTATATGCCACCAAGGGGCAAGTTTTTGAATTTCGTGCAGTAACAAATGACCCACTGGGGACACTTTTTTTACAAAGAATAATAGAGAAAATAAATATGTGTATACACATGATCGTTAATGTAGCCAAAGGCGATCAGTACAGAACATAGTTATTTGTATATCTTTATTGCATCAGTATTCAAGAACGGTACTTCGTAAACATTTCTACAAAGAAGTAGGTGATACAATATTGTTACAATTTGAAATACTGAACGTTTTGTATTTGTTTCAGGAATGTTTTGTCCGACATTACGAGACCGAATCAGGTGTGCGTTTATACGACATGGGGTGCATTACATCTACTGTAAGTACGCATTACATCTACTGTAAGTACGCATTACATCTACTGTAAGTACGCATTACATCTACTGTAAGTACGCACTACATCTACAGTAAGTACGCATTACATATACTGTAAATACGCATTACATCTACTGTAAGTACGCATTACATCTACTGTAAGTACGCATTACATATATTGTAAGTACGCATTACATATATTGTAAGTACGCATTACATCTACTGTAAGTACGCATTACATCTACTATAAGTACGCATTACATCTACTGTAAGTACGCATTACAAGCGTATTTTTCCACTGAATGGCCTTAGTTAAGACACAATCATTAACTGATCCTTTATAGCATGCCACTATTATTCGGGAAGAGGCAATGTGTTATCCGATGAGTTATCCACATGGTCTTTTTCTAACCTGCAATTGGCATTGCTGGACCTGTTCAGTTTTAACTTTTAAGTGCAATATAATGACACTTGATACATTCAGAGGGAAATTCCTTTATCCACAGTATATTACCCATACTTGGGTGACCTTTCTGCCTCGTATTAAAACTCAACACAACATACATGCATATCCACCTAGACAATTGATGGCTAATGAGAGACATTTCTAATCGTTGGCTTGACCGGGTTTCGATCTGATTTAGTGATTGGTAACCTGCCTTGACTATAAACGTCTACACTATCGTATCTTTGTATTTCCCTGATAAGGTTAAATATTACCAAATATATAATAACCTTTAGAGTACACATTAAACATGAGCCGTCTCGCGAGAAACACAACATTGATGACATTGCGTAAAGTACCGACCCGGACCAGCCTAAGCATGCCGAGCATGCTTACCCGGATATAAACTTTCCGCCTCCTGTGGATTTTCTGTTTTAGGAATCATACCTCTATACCTCTATCCCCCTGAGACAGAATGTGTCGACCCGGATCAGTCTTCGCGGACTGCGCAGGCTGATCTGGGTCGATACATTAAGCAGAGGCCATAATGTTGGTTTTCTCGCGGGACGGCTCAAATTATGTATTGCAGGTTTGTCCTGGCTCAATATCGTCAAGTGTTGGTAAGAGAGGTGAAGGTCACCATATGTTGTGTTTGGCGTGCTGCAACAACACGGACCTGTGTAACCAAGTCACTCCATGTGAATCAGTTCAACATCAAGGTATAATGTTCAATGGAATGTCTAAAACGATTTATTATCTAAGACTAAACTTAATCCGTTTTACTTTTATTTGAGTATTAGTATCGGTGTAGCTGTATAATAGTATATCTTACTTATGTTTTTAACAAATGAAATGCTGTTAATAAAGTGTGCGGTTTAAATTCATTCAGAGAGAAAGAGATATATACTATTTCTGTTAGAGGTTACATTGTTTAGAGATGCAGCCAGTTGGACGTTTCACACTTGTAATTTATTGTCAGTGGGTAGGTTACATGGGCTAAAACTAGTACATTCATTTAAATAGTGGGAGTATAGTAGTTTAGTGCTGATATACGACAAAACATTAGGACCTGATTCAAGTTTATAAATAATTATATTTTTAGTCGGGCTCAATTGCGAACAATTCAACCAGAAAATTGCAAACGAGACGATTATAACGGATTTTGCCCGTGAAATCGCCAAACAAGTGTGCGCACTGTAAAATGGTTCTCGAATTCTTATTGAATACTAAAAATAGGCAAATGTCATGTATGAATAACTTCGTAATAAACACGTCTCTGGAAACACACATATTTATTACATGAATGGAGAGGTACCACACATGTCTATTTGAATATTGGTCTCACTGCACCAAGCCTTTATTAACATTCAAATTCGGTAGACAAATATCAAACATATATCCATAGATATTTTCAAATATAAATTAAACTTAATACTATCTATCGTAAACAAGGTAAACCTGAATCAGCCCATGCTAAAATATTTAAAACCATACAGATAATTATATTTGCAGTTCTGTCGTATCCTAGGGACTGTTCTGAACTGAATCTAACAGCGAGACTCAACGACACTTACAATATCTACCCGTACGGTGCAAATAATAAATCCGTCGCAGTTTACTGTATCTTTGATTATGCAGATGTTGCTTGGACGGTTAGTATTGTGGAAATGTATTCGTGAATATTCGTATCATCATTTATCACATGACATTGCTTGTATCCGATATTATATACCCATTACGTATTTCTTTATATGTCACACGTGTAATATAACATGACCGAATCACTATTTTTGTATTCATCTGCAAATGTTTGCTAAATGGCTGAGAACGTGTATTCGGTAAACACAAACGTCAGAATAAATGGGCGAGGTAAAGGGATCATTATCGGTCATAAAAATATGATGAGTTACCAGTTTATTAAGTATTACATGTTGGGACTATTTTCTGACAGCGAAAAACCGATTATCTTTTTGTGTTTCGTCATGTGATAAAAAAGAATCCGACATTCGTTGTCATTTCATAAAGTTTTATCAAAACTCGTCCAAGAAATTTGTTATAAAGCGAGCCAGAGGCTCGCTTAATTACAAATTTCTTGAACTCGTTTAATAAACTGTATATGAAATGACAACTCATGTCAGATACTATATGTATAGGATACCAAACTATATTACTATAATAGAACGCTTTGATGTTAATCGATTATTTACCGAGTAACACTCACACGTACCAACCTTCAAGTGATATGAACTATACGTAGCACGTGTCCAATTCTTTTTAGCAATATAGAGAACGGATTTAAATATCGTTGAAGAGCGTGATCCAAGAATCTTTTTTCATTATTGTGAGTTGATTTTCAAAATCAAATAAACAATTTCAGTAGGCATTCCGAAAATGTGTTTGTTTTATGAGCCATGTATGCCCTCAAAGTTGTATGTGATACAAAATGTGGTATTTCGGAAAATTTCATTTCTAAATACGATATTTTAACCAGATTACAGATGAACAAGTGCAATTGCCAATGCCTCTACGTTTCTGGTATTAATTTAATCAAGTTATTCATGTCTGCATTCAAGACAATGGTAATTTGTATACCATCTGAACCCCCATCTGTTCTTTCATTCGTTTACAGGTAATACAACGCAGATTTGATGGTTCGGTGGATTTCTATCGTGATTGGAGCGAATATGTAGCCGGATTTGGTACTACTAACGGGGAGTACTGGCTTGGTAATTTTAAACACGTTATTGCTGTTTGAAAAAATAACCTGTTAACCTCACCATTTCTGTCTGTCAAACATTTCTTTCACCACGGTTTTAGTTATATAATTAGATTCTCAAACGCACGCATGCAAGTACGCACGCACACACGCAAGCACGTGCTTTGATTTATGCAATGTTTATAACCTTGTACCAAGCATGTTGGATATTTCACGCAACTGACGATAACATCACTGTACATAGAATAATTTAAGATATACATGATAATATGATTAATAACTCCAACTACTACAAACACTATTTACAACTGATTTTATTTTGTTGTTGACTGCATGTACATCTTTTAACGTGATAGATTTTCTTGATAGTGCTCTTGTTTTAAAGACCAAATAATCCCAAATACATCCGCGGTCAGTCCAAATAGTACTTAAAATGAATGCCTAAAAATGTGTGTATACCTCCACCAGAATGCATTGAATATGTGATAATGAGATTAAATATATTGTCAATATGTATAGGATGCACAGGAACTGTTTGATTTGATCATATTTGGTATTTTGACCTTGTCTGAGAGTCAACATTGAGTATGCAGACATCCAGTTTTTGCCCAGCCCGATTGTGTGCAAAATGACGGGAATCATCTTCGCGGAGTGATTTCTATTTTTTGCATAATATATGACCCCGCCCATTTTTTGTTTAGATTATTCTATAGCTGGGATTGATCTTCTCTCAATGATAAATGATTACCTATCTGTAACAATTGAAGACAGTTTGTTTGACAATTGGGAGTTGAAACCTATTTATTTACTTATAGGATCTGACATGAGTTGTCATTTTATATATATAAAGTTTTACCAAACGAGTTCAAGAAATGTGTTATTAAGCGAGCCTTTGGCGAGCTTAATAACACATTTCTTGGACGAGTTTAATAAAACTTTATGAAATGACAACGAATGTCAGATTCTTTTCATCACATGACGAAACACAAAAAGATAATCGGGTTTTCGCCATCAGAAAATAGTCCTAACATGTAATACTTAATAGACTGTTAACTAATGGCACAAAACAATATTTGTATGACCGATAACGGTCCCTTTACCTCATCCATCTATCATGACGTTTGTGATTACCGGATACACGTTCTTAGCCATTTTGTAAACCTTCGAGGAGGAATACACCAATAGTTATTCGGTGTTGTTATATTACACGTGTCACATATAAAGAAATACGTAATGGTTATATTACTGGAGGATATTCTACTGGTATTTTAACCTTTAACGACTTTAATTTAAATCAAAATTTGGTCTAAAGACAAAACCCCATAAAAGTTATAATGTTTGTAATTGTTTTATTATGAAACCGTTTTCAAACTAGGAATATTAATTAAATATAGCCTTTGTTATATTAACAGGCCTGGAAAATATCCATGCGTTGACATCGATCTCTAACAACGAGGTAAAATTTGTGATGTCAAATTTTGACAATGTTACAAAACATGCAACCTACTCATCCTTCCTCGTTGCAGACGCTTTGACGAAATATCGTCTCACAATTAATGGTTACTCTGGCACCGCAGGTATGGGGCATTTTCTTGTGTAAATAATTGAAGTGATATGATAAATGTATTTTTAGCTCACCTGAGCTTTGCTCAAGGTGAGTTATTGTGATCGCCTTTTGTCCGACGTCCGTCGTGCGTCATCCGTCGTCCGTCTTCTTCTCCTCAGTAACCAGTGGGTTAATTCGGATGAAACTTCACAGAAAGCATCCTCTCAATGACCTCACCAGAATTTCTTCAAACTGTTGGGATCTTATTTTTGCCTTATATTGCTATAGTGACTTAAAAAATCTTCTCCTCCGAAAGTTTAAGGCCGATTTTCAAATAATTTTGTAGAAATGTTCCTTGGATGACCCTCTATCAGATTCCTTCAAGCCATATTGATTGGTGAAAAAACATGGCCACCAGGGGTGGGGCTATTTTGCCTTATATGGCTATAGTGAGAACTTAAAAAATCTTCTCCTCCGGAAGTGTCTGGCCGATTTTTAAATAATTTTGAAATGTTCCTAGGGTGACCCTCTATCAGCTTCCTTCAAGTCAAGTTGATTGGTAGTAAACTATGGCCGACAGGGGGCGGGGCTTATATGGCTAAAGTGAAAATAATAAAAGTAGGTGAGCAATCCAGGGCCATCATGCGTAGGGAATACTGTGCAGAAACCGAGAACGTAGAAACATAGCTGGTTTCTAGCAATTTCTCATTTTGGGAGATGTTTACAGACATAGCCTTATAAGAACATAGTTTTGTCGAATCATAGATTTTTGTAAAGGGCAATCCCTGTAATTCTACTCTAATATTTATACTTTACCCTTTCAATGCTAACTTTTTAAAATAGAATTGTCCAGCCATGCACAATGTATTTGGAAGAGTGCAGTCAATTATAATGCCGGTTTTCTGACGGCATGTTTTAGATCTGCAGCAGATGACTTTGAACACAGATAGGTAAAAATATGGTAAACTTCTATAAATGAAACTTTAAACGTTGAATAGGGTTGAGAAAATTGTGACAAAAGGAGAAATTGCTCGTTTTGAGCAATTTCTTCTTTTGTCTAGTAGTTTTCTAAAGTCATCTGCTGCAGAGGCATTAGAAAGCGTCTATATGTGGGAAAGGGTTAAATTGAAATTACGTATGATTTATTTCAGTGTTTACTTCATGGCTACAGAGGTTAATAATGTAACACTATTTTGAATATTTTCAAGTTGGATGATTTTGAAATTAATCATGCAGCATTTTCTTTTAACAGGAGATGCTATGAACTACCATGACGGGATGATGTTTTCCACATACGACCAGGACAATTCTAAAAGCGATTGCGCCAGGAGACATCACGGGGCCTGGTGGTATGAGGGATGTTATATGGCACAATTGAATGGAAAATATCCAAACACTAAAGTATCAGTGACTAATACAGAAATTATATGGATCATGTGGTGTACCACCTGCAACTTGCAATCTACTATAATGATGATACGACAGTCATAGAAACGCAACAAGATATAAATATTATATCTGCAATATTAACGATTTAAATTGCAGCTTAATCCGTTATCAAGTTAGATATATAACATGTCGTTTTCCGTATTGATTACATTTGTCATTTAAATAAATAAGTAACGGATAGTGACATTCATCTTGAATCTCATCTACCCCTGGTCCAGTAGTTACATAAAGGTATCGGATTGATTCTCAACTCCCAACCCTTCCACTGACAATTCATAATTATCAATTCTTAGCTTTTCTTCTGCTAAAATGATCATTGATAACGCTTAGCTCACTATGATGGGTCAATCTTGCAAATATAGTTACACTCAGCGCAAAAAGAAACGCACATTTTTCGTCATGGTATTATTTATATATAGAATGAATATATTTGTGAATTAATGCTTTTATCTAAGTCAGTAGTTCTGTCTGGTGTAATTAAAGTTGAAAAAGCCGGGGTTATTATTGATTTTTTTTATCGGTAGCATCACAACCTATACAAATCATATTTTCCCGTGCGCACGGTGAGGTGAGCACGTCTATCTTGTTGAATTCGATACATGTATCGCCGTACTACACAACCCTGCAAAGCAGGAAAACACGTTAAAACGAAACACGAAAGGTTTATAATCATGCCACGTCTCGGCGAAAACATCCGAAACCAAGCCATTGGATTATTGGAGGCACGCGTCAGTTGTAGAGACGTCGCACAACGCTTTAACTGCCATGTGAGCACTATAATCCGGCTGCAAAACCGATCCAACACGTGTGTTACTGTTGCCGACCGACCAAAATCAGGCAGGCCACGTGTGACAACCAGGAGACAGGACGTCAATATTCGGGTCTCCCACCTTCTTAATCGGTTCCAACCAGCCTCTGACACAGCCAGAGGAACAATTGGCACCCACGGGTATGTGAAAACAATATTTTATGCAACATTTTAAGAAAATTAAAAATTATAGAGCATTTTGATTTTATCCAATAGAAGTCCGTCAAATCTGCGTCTGAATACGATGTGCGTTTCTTTTTGAGCTGAGTGTATAATCGGAAGCACATTATCCTTATATGTGTACGTTTATAAATAGTCCCAGTCAAACTACTGAAAAGGTGTTTTCTGACGTTTGCGAGAAGAACATTTTTGTCCCGGATCTTACATGTGTTGTTGGAGCTAAATATTACTCAAACTGCATCAATAACAAAAGCGTCCCTTACACTTTACCTTATAGTTCATATGTTAAGTCGTCTGATTTAAAAAACAAAACACAGTCTATAATAAGATAAATATAACATCTTTATAATTGTAAGTATTATTTCGACACATAATCAAAACAATTGTGGTCATAGAAAGGAGAAATTACCAACTTTAAGCAATTCATACGTTTCCGGCATTGTTTTAAAAACTGCAAGTCATGTTTTAAAGCCATCTATATCTGTATCTTTTAAATTGCAATTGTTATCAAAAGCATTTCAAAACAGATGACTCTAGATAAAACGTATTAACTAAATTCCAGGAATCCGCTGTGGTCGAGTGGTTAGCGTTCTGATCTATAGAGCGTCGTTATCGAAAGTCGTGGCACACATAACCCATGCAGAATATAACAGCTTTTAAAAACACTTCGAAGAGCTAATAGGAATTCATAATAATTGTGTAGTTTTGCCCCAAACAATCTCATATGATGTGATAACGGATGCACAGATGTACGGATGTGATCACGGATGTACGGATGTGTTCTTACTACATTCTAACTTTGGCCAATATGTTTGCATTACGCAGTTTCCGCGTTTTCACGTGGCCAGTCCAGTTATTATCAATATTGCGCCACTCAACTTGCTTTAAACAAGTGATTCGTCAGAGCATATTGCTATATGCACATCCTTACATCGACAATCGTCGTAAACCTGTCAGATTATTATACCAAATCAATAGCGGTAATGACGGTCACGAAGACCGTACTGTGTCCTGCATAAGTAGATGGGAACGTGGTCAATACGAAATGCAAATGCAGTTTTCAAGTTCTTTCTTCCTTATTGTGGTAATGCTTAGTTGCCACTGCATCTAACACGCTCCCACCCTTTTCTCACCACATACTTGATCATGCTTGCACCGTTTACCGTATAAATTGCGTTCTTACTACGACCTTTCACATTACATCACGCGCTTATTACGCATTACGTTCTAATTGCATCATTGCAACCTTGACGTACACAGAACGCAGGAGAAAGAAATACAATCTTTCTCGACCTCACTATACTTGGACTACATCAATGAAGTACTTTCAATATTATGTTACGTCGTAGCCTGTAAATGCTCTCGTTCCTACGTCTTATGACATTTCTATTGCGTATTGACTCGTCCACCTCCTCATTACGTGGTTTTTGAACATGCTCTATGTTCAGCCTAACGTCATCAGAGTCCCATGGGCACTCCGTCTTAACCTCCGAACACAAGGACGAACACATGGCACCCGCTCCCAAATCCTGTGCACTATGTTTTCGGTTACATCGGATTCCTTTATGACAATTTGATCAGGATTTCCAATAACACCAAGAAGGCGCTCTCTCGGTTCTTAATGATCTTTTTATTGGAACAGGTTTCTTGAATATCAACACAACTGCTTGCGTAAACTGTTTCCAGGCCCGAAATAACATTTAAAAACTTAAAACGTATTTTAAAGCGTATCACATCAGCAGAAGTCGTGTCATTTCACCTCTTGAATGTATAATTATGAACGACGAACGATCAATGCCTTCGTTGAGTTCATGAGTTTTACCGATGTTACCAGATTAAACGTTTCTAAATATTGAGTAGCAGACGCTTTGACGCACAATATTGTGGTCGCAAATGTGGCTTTTGCATCTAAGTTGAGATATTAGGTTTTGAAATTGCACTTCGTAGTGCATTTTAAAGAAACGAAACACAATCAGTGTACATTTTCTAAAGCATTCTTAACATTTATGAGTTTGATAGTGTGATCTTTAGCGAAGTGACAGCGCACAACACGAACCCAGTTTACATAAGAGTCAATAATTGCTACATAAGATATGAAAATGCATTTTTAGAGAGAGGTGACATCTTTTTAACGTGAAGGCATATGGGTTCTGCAAAAGTGTATCGTATTAACCAATTAATTCATGACGTGCCCATGGCGGAGTCAGCGTGTCATTCATCAATGATTGGCTATGTGGGAAGGTCACCTGTTACCCTGAGAGAATAGTGTGTGGAGTACAGGTACGTACGGTGAACTGGTCGACAAGAAATGAATGAAATACTATTGATAGCGGCGTTAAACTTCAATGTCTACGTGCACCGGGAGTGATTGGCAAATGTTTAAATACTATTTCGGGATTGCAATCGATTCAGCCCAAACGATTGTCATCTGGCACCAATGACGTCGTGTGACAAGTCTTTGTAATGTCAGTTCTGATCGAAGAACACTTCATTTGATTAATCATTATTAAATATCTCCCCGTTAAACGCATTTCCATCCCGTTTGGGAGTTTTTAAACCTTTTGTAAATTTGCAACCAGAATCATCCTAGTTCGCATTTACATATCCTGGAATCTTTCGAAAGACGGTTAAAACAAAAACTGATTGTATAAGCAATATGATCGCAATTTTCTTTAAAATATTAAAACCATAGACGTAACTTGGGATGACAATCGAGAATTGCAGCTCCAGTCGGTAAAGTCGAGGGCTGTAAATCCACGGGTCGTGAGATCAACCATGGCTCAGCCATTCATTCATCCTGATAATTGACATTTTGTCAAACTTTATTTTCTTACCACAAATGGGCTATTTTTGGCGAAAAAATATAAACGTGACAGGATGCGTACTTGTAAGAAGATATTCGATTTTAATAACTTCTGCTTTATAACTTCCTAGAGTCTTAAGCTTTCCCATTTACAGACCAATGTTGACGTGTATACAGCAGACGCAATTGAAAAACATTGTGACCAAAGGAGATATTGCTCATAATGAAAGTCTTTACATTGTTTTGCAGATATGTTTTCAAAGTCATCTGCTGTATGTTCTAATGTGCGTGGAAAATGCTTAACTGTTTTATTACCGGTTCAATACTCCCATCAAAAAAAAATTGTATATGAAAGAGTGAATACAAAAAGTAAACGTTTTGTTTGTTTTTATAAAAGTGGCACTTATATTGAAAGATTTAATGTGACACTTAATCAGTTAACTGCTCGAATTCGAAAAGTAGTACCTTTTATTTTGCCAAAAATTCAATATAAAAGAGAGGCAATTATAAATTGTTTGCATTCACATCAGAGAGTTACACCAGATTAACTTCAATATAATAATATTACATATTTCAATAGCTTTTTTATTGATAATTCTCCTTTCAAATTAATTAAAGGTATCGAAATAAGATAACTGTAGTTACTGTTTCTGTAGATTAACGTGATAAGCTTTCAGATTATATAATACGCGCTCGATGTCTGCTTCCATGAGGCTTTACCAGTACTCGCGCCTTGGGTGTGGATAAATCCCAAAGGCCGAACCCGCTCATCGCGGGATTCGAATCCGGGACCTTTAGAACAAGAGGTCGACGCCTTATCAATTTCTATACTATCTTGTTTTATTTTTAGCTCGCCTATTCGAAGAAATAGGGGAGCTTATGTTATCACCCCGGCGTCCGCGTTGGCGTTGGTGTTGGCGTTGGCGTCCGCGTTGCCAGCTTGGTCAAACCTTTGCGTGCAAGGCCTTTTCTCAGACACTGTGTATGCTGTTGCTTTGAAACTTCACACACTTATTCAGGATCATTAGGGGACCTTGTATGTCAAGTCCCATAACTCTGGAATGGATTTTGACTGAATTGTGCCCCTTTTTGGACTTAGAAATTGGGTCAAACCTTTGCGTGCAAGGCCTTTTCTCAGACACTGTGTATGCTGTTGCTTTCAAACTTCACACACTTATTCAGGGTCAATAGGGGACCTTGTATGTCAAGTCCCATAACTCTGGAATTGATTTTGACTGAATTGTGCCCCTTTTTCGACTTAGAATTTTGGTCAAACCTTTGCGTGCAAGGCCTTTTCTCAGACACTGTGTATGCCTTTGCTTTGAAACTTCACACACTTATTCAGGATTATTAGGGAACCTTGTATGTCAAGTCCCATAACTCTGGAATGGATTTTGACTGAATTGTGCCACTTTTTGGACTTAGAAATTGGGTCAAACCTTTGCGTGCAAGGCCTTTTCTCAGACACTGTGTATGCTGTTGCTTTCAAACTTCACACACTTATTCAGGGTCATTAGGGGACCTTGTATGTCAAGTCCCATAACTCTGGAATGGATTTTGACTGAATTATGCCCCTTTTTCGACTTAGAATTTTGGTCAAACCTTTGCGTGCAAGGCCTTTTCTCAGACACTGTGTATGCTGTTGCTTTGAAACTTCACACACTTATTCAGGATCATTAGGGGACCTTGTATGTCAAGTCCCATAACTCTGGAATGGATTTTGACTGAATTGTGCCCCTTTTTGGACTTAGAAATTGGGTCAAACCTTTGCGTGCAAGGCCTTTTCTCAGACACTGTGTATGCTGTTGCTTTCAAACTTCACACACTTATTCAGGGTCATTAGGGGACCTTGTATGTCAAGTCCCATAACTCTGGAATGGATTTTGACTGAATTGTGCCCCTTTTTCGACTTAGAATTTTGGTCAAACCTTTGCGTGCAAGGCCTTTTCTCAGACACTGTGTATGCTGTTGCTTTGAAACTTCACACACTTATTCAGGATCATTAGGGGACCTTGTATGGCGTTGGTATCAGCGTTGCCAGGTTAAGATTTGCATGCAAGTATTGAAAATTTGTGATATCTTGCAATAAATAATAGTGTGTGGTTTTATCTGATACTGATACTGTAAGTCTTCGGTATCATGTTCACTATTGGCATACATCGTATATAAACCAATTTACAGATTTAAAAGGCCTGTATGGACTTGGTTAACATTTGCATGGAAGTATTGAAAAGGTGTATTATCTTGCAATAGGTGATACTGTGTGACTTTACCTAATGCTATAACTGTTCTGAAGTAGGCCCTGATAGACGATGGCCCTGATAGGCGAGCTATATTGTCCTCCGACAACTCTTGTTATGTTTACAATGACAACGACCCATTAATCCCGACACGAACCTCAGACACATTACTACGAAAAGCTTATATCCATTATTTCGTGCTACCAGAATAAGACCGAACTATATCGCCATGACTGGTATTCCTGTTGTACACTATCAAATAGTTAACTTAACATTGATGCTCTTGTATACTTTAACAGACAGATAGAACACTTTATCAATAATGACGTGTACACAGTACATTGTCTAAACACTTTCATGCAATTATTATCACACGCTTATTACATGGTTCGGATGGGGGTAACGAGTACGTGTCCGTGGATACACACTGTCTACGTGTATCAGTGAGTATTGTAAGTAGTTCGAGAGGCTCGTGCATTTTCACTGGGTATATACATGTATGTGTATTGCCACGTTGTTGGAGTCATTCGATTGATTGATTGGGGTTTAACGCCGTTGTCAACAATGTTTCAGTCATACCACGGCGCCCGGTTCACCTACTCATGTGTGTCTTGTCTTTCTCACACAAGTACTCCACACACCATTCTTTCTAAGCAACCGGATGTTTTTCCACATATACTGTAAGCTCATTGGTGGAAGACGAATGACGCTTGTCACAGTGACTTTTGTCAAACGTCGAAAGAATGTTGGACGAGCTGGGGATCGAACTAATAACCCATTGATTGACAGCCCGCGTCGCTACCGACTGAGCTACCGGGGCTCGGCTCGAGCCATTCGAGGCTTAAGCGAAGATTAGTGCAGTCAGTTATTGAGGAATGCTATGGAAACTCAGTCATGACGCGATAGCTCCACCCCCAAACCACCTAATGTTATATGAGAATTTGGTCTTTTTTAATTAATCAGAATTGATGATAATCACGGTTTAGTCCATTTCAGGTTCAAGGTGTATGGTAGTTATTTTGACCATCCATAGACGTTCTTGAACTGTTATATTATATTGATTCGTTTGTATTGTCAAATGACTGCACTAGCAAATACAAGCCTCTATCCTAAATATGTAGTTATGTTGTGTCATTTCTTGAGTATGTGAGGTGTTTGGTTTATATGAGAGGAGTTACTTGTGAGTAAATATACATACAATATACATGACAGGGAAATATGAACAAACATATTTATCGTTATGATGAATGAATTTGACATGAATTTAACATGAAATAAACACGAATTATCCTTTTCCACATACAACAAAGGCAAACGGAGAAGTTGTTCAATGTGTGAGACCGTTTCCAGGGTAAATTACCAGTACTGCTTGTATGTTTATACTAGTCTGGAGTTACCTGCCCCTACCATTACACCATCAGGTTAGATATACACCAATAATGGCGGTGCCCTTTGGACATGATGTAGCAGACAAAAGGCAATGGAGACAACCTTTGTGTTGTAGAATTTACGAAGATCAATTGTATATTTACTAATTCACTATATATGCGATAGCGATTTATAATGGAAGGTGACCAATTTAGTCGCCATAGATGATTCTTGCCAGATACATTTACTATAGTACGCCGGGTACCAGGTTATGTTTACATCACACGACAATCGAAATTCGGAGGATTTGAAATTAAAGGCAATTACCATCACATGAGATACGTGTATTGTCCGATTTTGATATTGTCAAATAGACATTGTCTACGACCTTCCAGATCGCTTGTACTACTAGAAGGTACACATGTAGTATCGAGATCAAACTGCGTGGAGACGCTGGCTGATCTCGATGTCCACTGCTTGCTAATTCTTAAATGTTGTTCTTGCAAGTAGTACGATTTTATTGTTTGTTGAAATATTATTACACCGGTTGTACTTTTGCTTTAGCATGGCGTGTTATGGTTCATTTTCCAGTTTTGCTGGTAAGCTTATCCTGGCACTGGGCAGCTCACCAGGCGTACCAGTCATTACCTAACCTAAGCTCGAGGCATGGGAGCAACTTATACCATTTTTTATAGTCTCCGGTATGACCAACCGGGGATCAGACCATAGTCTTCCGTTCTCGAGACGGACGCTCTATCCACTACACCAACGAGACGGACGCTTTACCACTACACTAACGAGACGGACGCTCTACCACTACACTAACGAGACGGACGCTCTATCCACTACACCAACGAGGCGGTGGTCCAATATATGTCCATTGGTCTAATTGTAGATGTTGCAGTCTTAACTCTCTTAAATATTGACCCACATTTACTTATCAAGTAATTGATTTATACATGTGTCTTTCCGCTCAAAGTGTATTCTTTCTGCATACTTATATCTCTTGAATGAAATGAGTTCATGGTGTAAAGTTAGAAATAAAACATCTGCAGTATTCCTAGTCAAATATTCCTTACTTGTCTTCAGATTCAGTTAACAGGCATCCGAAAATGAACAAATCCATACATGCATGTATTATTTCTGTGTATTCTGTGTATTCATTCAGATAGTGGTCTCATATAAACATTGGTTATTGGACATTCTTAAAAACAATTACGATGTAATGACAAAACACCTTTCTTTTATAAATGTTTAAAAGTTCTATTCCGTAGGGAATTAATATGAGCCGTTCCACGAGAAAACTAACATTATTGACTCAGCGTTAAGTATCGTCCGGATCAGCCTAAGCATGCCGCGCAGGCTAACTCTGTCAGACACTTTTCGCCTCCTGTAATCATTACTCTACACCTATATCCCCAACATACAGACTGCGCATGTTGATCTCGTTGGGTACATTACGCAGAGTTCATAATGTTGGTTTTCTCGTGGAACGGCTCATATGTATAGATCAAAATAAAATCACTATATAATTCAAAATGTTGCGTCCATCTTGAAAGTATTGAACATTGCGTATTTTCAATTCTTCAACTTTCACCCCATAGCGGTACTACTCAAACACATGTAGAATCAAATTTTTACTGTTCACTTAGTTTTGTGAGGAATGTACATCAAAGGCTGTACAAAACACTGTGGCAAAAGGAGAAAATGCTTATTATGAGTAATTTCTCCTTTTGCAAACTTGTTTTCAAAGGTCGTCTGCTGCATATACTTTAGAATGCACCAGTATGTGGGAAAGGGTAAAGCCTTTCCCTAATACAGATGACTTGAGATATTTCTGCAGCAGACGACTTTTGAAAACAATGTTGCAAAAGGAGAAATTATGAAAATGTTAGTAATTACTGTAAAAGAGCATTTAGATCATTTTAGTATTCCATCATATTTTCAAATTTGCTGAATAAAAAACACTATTATCACACACACAGCCGACTAAAATATATTATTAATATTAATAAAATGAGGAAACCTAATGGCATTACTTAGTAACAAGATAACAAAGACTTCATTGGTATTAGTAAGATTATATGAGAGAAATTATCTATAACTCAACTTTGTGCTATGAACCATGACTTAGCATTGTTACCTGTTTAGTTCCGGGTTATGTAGGTGTCTACTTTATTGTGATCTGTAGTTTACAGTATGTCATGTCTCATACTACTGTTTAAGATGCAATAAAATATCTATCTAGACCTACCAACTTGGGCATGTTGTTATTTACCAGCATTCATTGATCTTCCAGTCTTGTCATGTTTTTATTTACCAGCATTCATTGATCTTCCAACTTAGTCATGTTTTTATTTACCAGCATTCATTGATCTTCCAACTTTGTCATGTTTGTATTTACCAGCATAAATTGACATACTAACTTTGTCATGTTTTTATTTACCAGCATAAATTGACCACCCCTTTTTGTCATGTTTTTATTTACCAGCATACATTGACACACCAACTTTGTCTTGTTTTTATTTACCAGCATTAATTGATCTTCTAGCTTTGCAATGTTTTTAATTACCAGCATTAATTGACCTACCAACTTTTTCATGTTGTTATTTACCAGCATTACTTGACCTACCAACTTAATCATGTTGTTATTTACCAGCATTAATTGACCTACCAACTTTGTCATGTTGTTATTTACCAGCATTACTTGACCTACCAACTTTGTCATGTTGTTATTTACCAGCATTAATTGACCTACCAACTTTGTCATGTTGTTATTTACCAGCATTAATTGACCTACTAACTTTGTCATGTTGTTATTTACCAGCATTATTTGATCTTCCAACTTTGTCATGCTTTTATTTACCAGCATTACTTGATCTTTCAATTGTGTAATGTATTTATTTACCAGCATTAATTGATCTTCTAGCTTTGTCATGTTTTTAATTACCAGCATTAATTGACCTACCAACTTTGTCATGTTGTTATTTACCAGCATTACTTGACCTACCAACTTTGTCATGTTGTTATTTACCAGCCTTAATTGATCTTCCAACTTTGTCATGCTTTAATTTACCAGCATTACTTGATCTTTCAATTTTGTAATGTTTTATTTACCAGCATTAATTGATCTTCCAGCTTTGTCATGTTTTTATTTACCAGCATTAATTGATCTTCCATTTCAGTCATATTTTTATTTACCAGCATTAATTGATAATTTGTTTTTTAGTTCACTCAACACTGTTTGATTTTCTTTGGTGGTCTCCTTGTTAGTTTATTTGATTAATTTATTTTATTATGTCTTATGCGGCTTTCAACAGTATTTTAGTTAAATAGCACTGTTTCCTGGGTTTATTTGTCAGTACTACTGGTATTTGTTATCCTTACGCGTTAGTCATTATGCTATCCCCGTAACCCTGTGGACAATGAGCCATTACTACCACTCAAAAGGTCTTTGGTATGACCCTTCCGGGGATTGAACCCTGCTGGTCTCCTTCTACCAAGGCTGCCACTATAACAACTACTCCACAGAGACAGTGTCTTGTGGTAAGAGTGCCTGTCCGCGCTGTGTAAGATCAGGAATGGGATCATAAGCTGGCTGTATAAAAAGGTATTTATTTCCCATCTTGGGAAATTTCAATTGCTTATAAATGTAATTTTTTGAAATAAATGTTACAATTAGTTCTTGCTTCCCAAATGACACTTTTCAAAGCAGATGCATAAACCCTTTACCGGGTATACAATATTTAAGACATTTTCAGTAGATGGCATTTGAAATAAGGTCACGTAGTGTTAAAAGCTATATCTCAAGGCCAAATTTTAGAAAAAACGTCTGAACACACTAGAGGCCATATTGTCCCCTCATATTATCAAAGAAAATTATCAGAACATTTATCTCTGTCAAATATAGTTAACATCTGAAACTAGATCATATTGGGTCAATATTTATAAAAACCTTGTGAACTCGAAAGCCTTCGACATGGTATCACACAACTGACTCTCTTGAAAACTACGGCATTCCTGGGAGCCCCACATTACAGTGGATCAAAAGCTTTCTCTCGAAACACAGCCAATATGCCCTTGTAGAAGGCCATGTATCTTCCTCTGTAAGAATAACTTCCTGCGTCCCCATATGCACTATCCTCGGCTCCTTGCTTTACCTTCTATACAAAAACGACCTCACCGAGAAAATGTCCCCAACTGCCCTTTTTTTGCAGATGATAGTTTCCTTCATAGGAAGATCTACACCCAGCAGGCTGATGCAGTCCTACAGGATGGACTTGACTCTCTGAGGAAGTGATGGAAGGAGGATTGGCAACCTTCAACCCCTCCGATTGTGAAATTATCCGGTTCCTAAGAAATCGCAATCCCGTCAAGGCGAACTATAACATCCATTGCTACGACCTAGTCATTGCTACATCAGACAAGTTCTTGGGGATCATCCTATCAGACAATATGTAATGGAATGAACATACGTGTTGACGACAAGACAAAGAAGGCCAACAACTCGCTCGACTTCCTTCGAAGAAACATAGCCAGATGCCCAAAGGACACCAAAGCTCAGTGCTACACTAGCCTGGTGCCCAAGGGATACCAAAGCTCAGTGCTACACTAGCCTGATGAGGCCAATCTAAGAGTATCCCTGGGACGGTCACACCAGTAGGACTATCACACAACTGGAAGCTGTCCAGCGCAGAGTAGTGAGATTCGACATTTGCGACCGTCAGTAGCACCAGCCAGATGATGTCAAACCTGGGCTTGGACTCTCTACATTAAAGACGGTAACATAACCGACTGGTGATGAAGTACAGGATCACCCATGGCCTTATTGACAGCCCATGTGACAGATTCCTCCACCAGCAACAATTTCCATACGCGGCCGCTCCATGTGATACATGCTGCCTTTCTACTGGACCGACATCTATTGCAATTCATTTTTCCAGCTGGAATTCGTCTGTGTAACCAGCTGCATGTGATGTCATCGTCACAATGAAAGCCTTCTAAAAACGGATTGGCGGGCTGCCACTAGCTATATACATTGGTTTTTACTGTTTTAATCTGCTTTACACTTTTGTGTTGCGCACCTCACAACGGTCTTGTACATATTTCAAATGCACTGATGCTCCACTATAAGCCCTGCATATCACACGGAAAAAGAATAACGAACTGGAGACCACATTTTAATTAAATAATTAATTATAACAAGAGCTGTCGGAGGACAGCGCGCTCGACTATATGCCGCTTATTCACATAAAGCACTATTTCATTATATTGCACTTAAGTACTATTAACCCTTTCCCTCATACGGCAATTCTGCAGCAGACGACTGAACTTATTTTGTCAAAACATAGAAAATCTCCATAATTGAATGGATAACCTATGACAAAAAGTGGAAAACATTGTGGCAAAATTTAAAAAAAAAAAATCAAGGGCCATTACTCCATATTTAGGATGCAATGGAGTTATCTAACCTAATTGTACGATGGTCCTTAACAAATGTGTGAAGTATGAAGTGATTTGAATTATGAAACTTTAACGCAAATGTTAAAACTGACCGAGTTTAAAAATAGCAAAACCTAAAAAAAAGGTTTACCAAATGTTTGACATCATGCAAAACCCGTTTGATATGTTGAAGAATTATATTTGATAAATGAATGATCACAATTAGAAAGGAATGTAACCAAAAATTATGAATTTATCTAAAATTCTCAAAATCAAACAAAAATCATGTTATTTATTCCCAAAAGTCACACTCAGCATCTTCAACATACAATGTGAAGAAAGGTATTATATGTAATTATATTCCAAATATGAAAGCCCTAACACAAGTACTTATTGAGAAAAAATAAAAAATTAAATGAAAATGCCAACTTGCCCTAAAACTTTAACCACCCAAAATCATGTCTTTCGCCGCAAAAAGAAGGTCACACTCAGCATCTTCAGCATACAATATGAAGAAATGTATTAGATGTAATTATATTCCAAATATGAAAGCCCTAGCATAAGTACTTATTGAGAAAAAAAAATAAAAAAAAAATTCCAACTTGCCCTAAAACTTTAACCACCCACAATCATGTTTTTTATTCCCAAAAAGAAGGTCACACTCAGCATCTTCAGCATTCAATGTGAAGAAAGGTATAAGATGTAACTACATTCCAAATATTAAAGCCGTAGCACAAATACTTTTTGAGAAAAATTAAAAAATTAAATGAAAATGCCAACTTGCCCTAAAACTTTAACCACACAAAATCACATCTTTTACCCCAAAAAGAAGGTCACACTCAGAATCTTCAGCATACAATATGAAGAAAGGTATAAGATGTAACTATATTCCAAATATTAAAGCCCTAGCACAAATACTTATGAATGAAAATGCCAACTTGCCCTAAAACTTTAACCGGACGCCGACGCCGACGCCGACGCCGACGCTGGGGCGAGTAGTAAAGCTCTCATATTCTTCGAATAGTCGAGCTAAAAATCCATCAAAATAGTTGTTCATGTTTGAAACTGGGTTATGTTTGGGGTTAAACATTGTAGATGCACCCCTCGCATTAAGATTGGCTCAAACATGTTATCTTTACCAAACTTGGTCAACATGTTTATGGGCATTATATCCTTACCAAGTTCTTTATCTAGCAAGATCACATCAGACATTTCATTGCTATACCGGGACAACCTTTCCCTCCATCAGTTAAACTTGACTTTAAGAACAGCTCTTATCAAATGTTCACCGATCTTGGTCTCAATTTTAGTAAACACAACATTTCAATCAAGATCACATAAGGTATCCTGGGAATATGGTTCATTTACATTATATACATGCATGCCAGTTTAGCTATCTTGGTCGTTGGTACTATTGTATTCGTTAGTGTCGGGTAACTGGAGGTAATTTCTGGGTCCCTGTCGACAAACACCAGACCTCTGTGTAGAATATCAAAACGTAAAAGGGAAATGTGTTTGGGTCAGATCGTGACCAGCTTTATCATCTTGTGCTCTATTATCTCGTATGATTGGTGACCTCGTTACTCATAACACCAACGTTACACGATGCGTAAGTACATTAATTTAGTTAACATATGGTCTGTTCCTAAATGCCGATATAAGGTCCAAAGTAAACTTGTCTTTCTGTATGTATACTTTTGAAAACATTGTAGCAAAAAGATGATCATCAATTTCTCGTTTTGTCACAATGTTTTCAACTCTATTTAATTATAGATAATTTCCATTTTTTGTGTAGATGCTTTTAAAGTGGTCTACCGCAGATTGGTTGTATGTATATATGTGGGAAAGGGTTATAACCTACACTTGTATAGTTACTCATTTGGTTTCAATCTTCCAGGATGCTTGCACGGCTGATTTCGTTAAGTCCACAATGTAGACTTGTGTGTGTATTGATTTATTGATTGTTTGGTGTTTTACGCTGCTTTCAACAAGTGTTCAGTTTTATCACGGCGTGTCCTGGGTAAGTTACAAGTGCTACTATTCTGACACCAGCCGGCCTGTCGTAATGCTAACCCTGCAACCCTGAACGCCAAGGAGGGCAGCCATTACTACCACTTTTAAAGTCTTTGGTATGACCCTGCCAGTCTACGAACTCGCGACGTTTCGCACCCTAGGCGGACGATCTACCACTACACCACTAAGGCGGTCGATTGGTTGAATAAGTGATTCATTCAATGTCATTTGATCTATTTCTAGGTGTAGCTGTGTTAACGCTGTTATTGTTCCATTGTTACTTAACAAGTAAGTGATATCCATAGATCTACAACATGGTGTCTTAAATATGCGGTTTCTTATACTGGCGTTTTTTAAAAAAAATCTTATACTGGCAGATAGCATTATTATAATTAATGAAGAATCGAATACTCTGTGTTACTTGAACAGTGATTTACATAATAAATAATGACGGTGTTAATCGTGCATATATTAACCCGGTGTTAATCGTGCATATATTAACCCTTTCACCGTTTTACTTTTGTCTCATTGTTAAACATGTACAAAAAACGTGTCCAGCTTTATGTAGAAATATCATTTATCATAACAGACCCTATCAAATCCATTGGTATACAACAGCTGTTCGGGGCTGGTCAAAATGTTTCTGGCTGGTCGTAATAATCAGGAATTTGAAACCAAAACACATACTGAATGCTATTTCGCTTGTAATGTTTCTATTCCGATGATTATATATATTTCTAACCGCGCGAGTCTTTATTACTTTCAACCCTTTTCCACATACAACAAATCTGTAGCAGTCGACTTTGAAAATATCTGGGCGAAAATAGAGGAAATTGTTTCAATTTGTCGACCTGTAAATTTAACACGACAATTCGAAATTATATATGGCTAATTGTCAAGTTGTCGACAGGTGAACGTTTAAGTTTTGAAAGTCGACAAGTCAATGGCGGAAACAGGATTCCACAGGAAAGGTTTAATTCCGTTTGATAAAACACAATACTCCGGCGGTGATTGCATTTTTGCCTTAAGCTCGGAATGGATGTTAGGAAATTGATATAATATGAAACCACACATATTTTAGATACTATAATTTAGGATGAATAATCAATGGTACTCAAATTGCGATTTGATTTTTTAAAATAACATTTCCTTTCAAACCATCAGCCACATCACAAAAGGAACACAAACTCACCGCCAACTCCGTTTACCAACATTACTTAAACTCTAACTTATTTAACTATGTGTTATGTTTCAGATGCCGGACAGATTTGTTCCTCCTGTAGCGGTGTGACCGATCAACAGTCTTGTCAGCACCACATCCGATGTGAAGATTACGAGGTATGGTTTGTATGGGTTTTCTGACACTGTTTCAACATTATTTCAGTTAAATGTCGGGGACAGAGCACGTATATTCCTCATCCCTGTGTGACAAACAAGTCTCAGGCTAGGACATGTCCCTTCCCCAAGGGCACTCCCACGTGACAACCAAGTCCTAGGCTAGGACATGTCCCTTCCCCAAGGGCACTCCACCATGACCACCAAGTCCCAGGCTAGGACATGTCCCTTTCCCAAGGGCACTCCACCATGACCACCAAGTCCCAGGCTAGAATATGTCCCTTCCCCAAGGGCACTCTACCATGACCACCAAGTCCCAGGCTAGGACATGTCCCTTCCACAAGGGCACTCTACCATGACCACCAAGTCCCGGGTAAGGACATGTCCCTTCCCCAAGGGCACTCCACCATGACTACCAAGTCCCAGGCTAGGACATGTCCCTTTCCCAAGGGCACTCCACCATGACCACCATACGCAGGGATAGAACCCGGGAGGCCCGATCTCAAATCCCAAGTTAACCACCACGAATAAGTCATATTAACTGCCAGGTATTCACACCAAAACGTTTTATGATCATAGTTGGTAATAAGCGTTACCAACAGTACTTAGATCATATCACGACCAATAGCTCGGAGTTCCTTAAAACAGCTTCTATTTAATAACCATATTATTTTATCATCGAAAAACCATACTGAATGCAAATCTTGGATAAACTTCCGACTTATTTTGATCAGCATGCACATAAGCAAATTAACTGATGTTTCGTTAATTTGCACACTCATGTGCCAATTTAAAGTTCTCAAAATGGCCGCCAGAAATGTTATATTCAACAACAATACCAAACAACATCTCAAACAAATATACTTTCAGAACTATTAATGTACTTCTTTGAAATGTTTAACTGTTTTGTGATACAGCGATTCTTTGCTTCTCTGGATCTCATCCTTTTTGATAAACATGTAGCTAAACTAACACATATTTGATTGATTCACAATTTATCCGTTTGGGTCCTTTGTCAAAAGTGTTAAAATGACAGTATTCGATACAAAATTGAGGTTGTCATGGCAACATAAAGTACACCTTTTCAATGATGGTCAGTCACCTTGGATGAGGGGTTCATTTTCCGCGCACGTATAGTAGGAACCTTAATCTTCTTCTTGTCAAAACATGCTGTACCAATACCTTTCAAATTATGTCCCTGTATTAAATAATGCCCCCATGGGGACATATGTTTAACATTGCTTTATATAGTAAATACTTTAATATAATACGGTTGTTGATGTAGTTAAATATCATCTGTACAAATCAGATTCATTCCATAATTAATCAACTGCATTGCCTCATTATATGTCTGCATAGAAGTAGGTGACTATTATTGGAGTTCTGTTTAGGTTAAATTAGATGAGCGATACAGGACGATACTGTTCCTCTTGCTTTACATTTCATTTTAGACCTTTTTCAGAAAGGAACAATATATCGTTAGAAAACAAGACCTGTTGCTACGTCATAAATAATGAACGTTTTGTATTTATTTCAGGAATGTTTTGTACGACATGATGTGACCGAATCAGGTGTGCGGTTATACGACCTGGGGTGCACTACATCTACCGTAAGTACTAACTTTCCGTGTATTTTCCCACTGAATGGCCTTAATTAAATCCGTTAAACCACTACATATTCTGTAAGTACTAACATTCCGTGTATTTTCCCATTGAATGGCCTTGGTTAAATCCACTAAACCACCGAGGAGGTGATAGATGACGAACGTTGCGGTCAGATACATATTTTATTATGTGAATGAACGCTGGATGGTCCGGGAACCGATCTCACACCATCGTGATTTGTATCCCGCGTCGACACAAAACGAGTAAAATATTTATTGACAAGGCTAAATATGACACTATGTAGCATTGCTATATTTTGTACGGTTTAAAGAAATGAAAAGATTATGTATTGCAGGTTTGTCCTGGCTCGATGTCGTCAATTGTTGGTAAGAGAGGTGAAGGTCACCATATGCTGTGTTTGGCATGCTGCAACAACACGGTCCTGTGTAACCAAGACTTATCTTGTAAATCAGATCAAAATCAAGGTATAATTTTCAAGGGAATGTCTAACAAACGAAATGCTGTTAATAAAGTCTGCGCTTTAAGTTTATTCAGAGAGTAAGAGATGTATACTATTTCAGTTAGTGGTTACATTGTTTAGAGATGCATCCGGTTGGACGTTTCACACTTGTAATCTATTGTCAGTGTGTAGGTTACATGGGCTAAAATTAGTACATTCATTTAAACAGTGGGAGTATAGTAGTGTAGTGCTGATATACGACATAACATTAGGATCTGATTCAAGTTTATAAATAATGACATTTTCAGTCGGGCTCAATTGCGAACAATTCAACCAGACAATTGCAATCGAGACGATTATAACGGATGTTGACCGTACAGTCGCCAGAAAAGTGTGCGCACTGTAAAATAATGGTTCACGAATTCTTATTGAATACTCAAAATAGGCAAATGTCATGTATGAATAAATTCGTGATAACGAAGTAACTGTTAGAAACACGTCTCTGGAAACACAAATATTTATTACACAAATGGAGAGGTACCACTTATGTCTTTTTGAATTTTGTCTCACTGCATCAAGTCTTTATTAACATTCAATTTCGATAGACAAATATGAAACATACATGATATATTCAATATAAATTAAACACAATACTATCGTTAACAAGGTAAACCTCAATCAGCCCATGCTAAAAGATTTAAAACCATATAGATCATTATATTTGCAGGTCCGTCGTATCCTCGGGACTGCTCTGAACTGAATCTACGAGCGAGACTCAACGGCACTTACAATATCTACCCGTACGGTGCAAATAATAAATCCGTCGCAGTTTACTGTATCTTTGATTATGCAGATGTTGCTTGGACGGTTAGTATTGTGGAAATGTATTCATGAATATTCGTATCATCATGTATAGGATACCAAAACTATATTACTATAATAGAACGCTTTGGTGTAAATCGATGATTATTAAGTACCTACCTTCGAGTGATATGGAATATACGTTGCACGTGTCCAATTCTTTTTAGCAATACAGAGAACGGATTGAAATATCGTTGAAGAGCATGATCCGAGAATCATTCTTCATTATTGTGACTTGTTTTTCAAAATCAAATAAACAATTTCATTAGGCATTCAGAACATGTGTTTTCTTTATGCGCCATGCATGCCCTCAAAGCTGTATGTGATACAAAATGTGGTATTTCGGAAAATTTCATTTCTAAACACGATATTTTAACCAGATTACAGATGTCCAAGTGCAATTGACAATGCCTCTACGTTTCTGGTATTAATTAAATCAAGTTATTCATGTCTGCATTCAAAACAATGGTAAATTGTATACCATCTGAACCCCCATCTGTTTGTCTTATTCGTTTACAGGTAATACAACGCAGATTTGATGGTTCGGTGGATTTCTATCGTGATTGGAGCGAGTATGCAGCCGGATTTGGTACTACTAACGGGGAGTACTGGCTTGGTAATTTTAAACACGTTATTGCCATTTGAAAAAATAACCTGTTAACCTCAACATTTCTGTTTATCAACCATTTTTTTCACCACGGTTTTAGTTATATAATAAGATACTCACACGCACGCGCGCACACACGCACGTGTTTTGATATATGCAATGTTTATAACATTGTACCAAGCATGTTGGATATTTCACGCAACTGACGATAATGACACTGTACATAGAATAATATAATATATACATGATAATATCATTAATAACTCTAACTACTACAAACACTATTTACGACCGATGTTTTTTTGTTGTTGACCGAATGTACATCTTTTAACGTGATACTAATCCCAAATACATCCGCGGTCAGGCCAAATAGTACCTAAAATGAATGCCTAGAAATGAGTGTATACCTTCACCAGTATGCACCAGTATGCATTGAATATGTGATAATGAGATAAATATATTGGTAATATGTATAGGATGCACAGGAACTGTTTGATTTGATCACTTTTGGTATTTTCACCTTGTCTGAGAGTCAAATTAGAGTATGCGGACATCCAGTCTTTGCCCAACCCGATTGTGTACAAAATGACGAGAATCATCTTCGCGGAGTGATTTCTATGTTTTGCATAATATATGACCCCGCCCATGGTTTGTTTTAGATTATTCTATAGCTTTGATGTTGATGTTCTCAATGATAAAGGAATTATTGAAGAAAGTTTGGGGGTTGAAACTTGTTTATTTACATTGAAATATGAAAAACGTTCAACTGGTATTTTGACCTTTAACGACTTTAATTTTAAATCTAAAAATGTATTGGTCTAAAAATAAAACCCCATTACATTTATAGTGTTTGTAATGGTTTTATTATGAAATCGTTATCTAACTAGGAATACTAATTAAATATAGCCTTTGTTATATTAACAGGACTGGAAAATATCCATGCGTTGACATCGATCTCTAACAACGAGGTGAAATTTGTGATGTCCAATTTGGACAATGTTACAAAACATGCGACCTATTCATCCTTCCTCCTTGCAGACGCTTCGACGAAATACCGTCTCACAATTAATGGTTACTCTGGTACCGCAGGTATGGGGCATTTTCTTGTGTAAATCATTTACGTGATTTAATAAATGTACTTTTAAAGACGTCTGCTTTGATAAAACACACGAAGTTAAACGATTATCTAATTGTGATATGCGTAGGGAATACAGTAGAAATCGAGAACGTAGCAACATAGCTGGTTTCTAGCAATATCTCATTTTGGGAGATGTTTAGACATAGCCTGTAGAAGTCGTCATAATGAGAACAAGGGTACACTCTTTTAGTCGAATAATATATTTGTGTAAAGGGCAATCCCTGTAATTCTACTCGAATACTTACACTTAACCCTTTCAATGCTATTTTTTTTTAAATAGAATTGTCCAGCTATGCACAATGTATTAAGAAGAGTGCAATCAATTTATATGCCGGTTTTCTGACGGCATGTTTTAACCCATTCCCCATACAACATATCTGCAGCAGACGACTTTGATCACATTTAGGTAAAAATATGGTTAACCTCTATAAATGAAACTTTAAACGTTGAATAGGGTTGAAAACATTGTGACAAAAGGAGAAATTGCTCGTCTTGAGCAATTTCTTCTCTTGTCTCGTAGTTTTCAAAAGTCGTTTGCTGCAGAGGCGTCAGAAAGCGTCTATATATGGGAAAGGGTTAAATTGAAATTGTGTACGATTTATGTCAGTGTTTTCTTCATGGCTACAGATGTTAATACTGTAAACAATATTTTGAATATTTTCAAGTTGGATGATTTTGAAATGAATGATGCAGAATTTTCTTTTAACAGGAGATTCTATGAACTTCCATGACGGGATGATGTTTTCTACATATGATCAGGACAACGACACTTATTCAGGTGATTGCGCCGTGACTGATCACGGGGCCTGGTGGTATGCTGATTGTTATCGTGCAAACTTTAATGGAAAATATCCAACCACTCAAGTATCAACGACTTTTAAAGAAATGTTATGGCTCGATTGGTGTCGAACCTGCCCCTTGCACTCTACTATAATGATGATACGAAAGTCATAGAAAAGCAACAAGATATAGATATTATATCTGCAACATTAACGATTTAAATTGCCGCTTGATCCGTTAAATAACATAAATGTCGTTTTCCGTACTGATTACATTTGTCATTTAAATAAATAAATAACGGATAATGACATACATCTTGAATCTCATACACCTCTGGTCCAGTATTTGCATAACAATTTCGGATTGATTCTCAACTGCCAATTCTTCCACTGACAATTCATAGTTATCAACTCTTAGCTTTTCTTCTGCTAAAATCATCATAATCATTGATAACGCTTAGCCCACTATAAGCGACATAAAACACAATTAACGAACGCCGTACGTAATACTTGTATAAGACTTAAAACTACACTTGCAAAACGTGTACATATCGTTGTACATCGAGATAATCTTGACCGGCATTGTAGCTTTGACCGGCATTGTTAGCTACTTACATACATATGTATACACCAATATGTAGAAAACATTACGGGCGAAATCACATGTTCATGTACAAATAATGTAACATATTTTTGACAAAAATTATATTACATTATATGCAATAGCGAACAGGAATAGTTAATCTTGCAATTGCAGTTATAATTGGAAGCACACTACCCCTAGAAGTGTACGTTTATAGTCCCAGCCAAACAACTGAAAAGGTGTCTTCTGACGTTTTTTGTCCCGGATTACATGTGCGGTTGGAGCTAAATATTACTCAAACTGCATCATTAATAAAACGTCATTTACCCTTTACCTTATAGTTCATATGTAAGAGTAGTTTTTAAAAAACCACAAGAGTTTATATAAGATAAATATAACATCTTTAAAATCATCAGTCTATAATAAGATAAATATAACATCTTTAAAATCATCAGTCTATAATAAGATAAATATAACAGCTTTAAAATCATCAGTCTATAATAAGATAAATATAACATCTTTAAAATAACATCAGATTATATAAGATAAATATACATCTTTAAAATCATCAGTCTATAATAAGATAAATATAACATCTTTAAAATCATCAGTCTATAATAAGATAAATATAACATCTTTAAAATCATCAGTCTATAATAAGATAAATATAACATCTTTGAAATCATCAGTCTATAATAAGATAAATATAACATCTTTAAAATCATCAGTCTATAATAAGATAAATATAACATCTTTAAAATAATCAGTCTATAATAAGATAAATATAACATCTTTAAAATAACATCAGATTATATAAGATAAATATAACATCTTTAAAATCATCAGTCTATAATAAGATAAATATAACATCTTTAAAATAACATCAGATTATATAAGATAAATATAACATCTTTATAATTGTAAGTATTATTTTGACACATAATCGAAAACGTTGTGGTCATAGAAAGGAGAAATTACCAACCTTAATCAATTCATACTTTTCCGGCATTGTTTTCAAAACTGCAAGTCATGTTTTAAAGCCATCTATATCTGTATTTTAAATTGCATTTTTTATCAAAAGCATTTCAAAACAGATGACTCTAGATAAAACTATATTAGGTAAAGTAACATTTTATTGATACGTATTAACTAAATTCCAGGAATCCGCTGTGGTCGATTGGTTAGCCTCTAGGAGGTTAGATCCCCAGTCGCGGCACTACGGTCATGGTGGAGTGCCCTTGGGCAAGGCACTTTTTCTAACCTAGTACTGGTTAGTTTACCAAGGGATCATGAATAAGTGAACTGTCGCCGTGATATAACTGAAATAATGTTGAAAGCGGCGTAAAACACCAATAAATCAAACAAACAAACAAAACTAAATTCCAATTGCACTGACTTATTCCTTAGATGGTTTTGAATTTTGTTGTGAAACGTTTTGATCTATAGAGCGTCGTTATCGAAAGTCGTGACACACATAAAACCTGCCGATTGTCACAGCTTTTAAAACATCTTGAAGAGCTAATAAGCATTTATAATAATTGTGTAGATTTGCCCCAAACTAACTCAAACGAAGAGTATAAAGGCAGCACTGAGTTCTGCCACATATAAATGATTGAAAGAGTGGGGACGAGTTAAAACTGTTAAAAGGTAAACCTGTCAATGCCATATTATTTCATTCTGCGTTTTGCATCGATCACTCGCGCAATACGGATTTGTCCACGGATGTGCTCTTATTACATTCTGACTTTGGTCAATATGTTTGCATTACGCAATTTCCGCGTTTTCACGTGGCCAGTCCAGTTATTATCAACATTACGCCACTCAACTTGCTTTAAACAAGCGGTTCGTCAGAGCATATTGCTATATGCACATCATTATATCGCCTGTCAGTTTAAAACAACACAACAATAGCTGTAATGCCCGTCATACTTAGATGAAGGTCACGAAGACCGTACTGTGTCCTGCATAATTCGATGGCCGCAACGGGAACATGGTTAATACTAAATACAAATGCAGTTTTTAAGTTCTTTCTTCCTTATTATGATAATGCTTAGTTGCCACTGCATCTAACACGCTCCCACCCTTTTCTCACCATATACTTGCTCACGCTTGCACCGTGTACCGTATAAATTGCATTCTTACTACGACCTTTTCATATTACACCACGCGCTTATTACGCATTACGTTCTAATTGCAACCTTGACGTACAAAGAACGCAGGAGATAAAAATTAAATCATTCCCGACCTCACTATGCTTGGACTACATCAATGAAGTACTTTCACTATTAATGTTACGTCGTAGCCACGTAAATGCCCTCGTTCCTACGTCTTATGAAATTTCTATTGCGTACCGACTCGTCCACCTCCTCACTACGTGGTTTTTGAACATGATCTAGGTTAAGCCTAATGTCATCAGGGTCCAAAGGGCACTCCGAACACAAGGACGAACACATGGCACCCGCTCCCAAATCCTGTGCACTATATTCTCGGTTACATCGGATTCCTTTATGACAATTTGATCTGGATTTTCAATAACACCAAGAAGGCGCTCTCTCGGTTCTTAGTGTTCTTTTTATTGGAACAGGTTTCTGAAATATCAACCCAACTGTTTGCGTAAATTGTTTCCAGGCTCGGAATAATATTTAAAAACTTAAACGCAAAGTGATTTTATGTTCAACCGCATCATATCAGCATAAGTCGTGTCACCTCTTGAATGTATAATCAGGAACGACGAACATTCAATGCCTTCGTTGAGTTCATGTGACACGTTTAACTGCCAGAATTCGAAAAGTAGTATCAATTTCGTTGCCAACATTTCAAAATAAAAGAGAAGGAATTATAAATTCTTTGCATTCAAATCAGACAGTTAAGCAAGACCTCGGGCTGAGGGTGTCTCGCCCTTCTAAGAAAATCAGATATTAAATGATATCACTATGCAAAAAGAAAGTAAAGTTGATAAAATGTGAAAAAGTAAGTGTCTGTCAATGCATTGTTAACATGTCATGATAAATAATAAACTCACTACATGTGTATATATTTTAATATATTTATTCACACATGAAGTAAAGAGTGATCAATAATACTACATTAAATTGTAAATAATTGCAATCACTATGATTATGATAGTAAGTTTTTACACATAAAATAACAACATAGTAATTTTAAAATAAGTCATGGGAAAATATTATTGTACTGAAAAGAAGGTCATATTTGCCGAAAAGTGACATAATTACACTAGGTGATAAAGCAACACTTTTGAGATTTTACAAAATCGCAATTGTGTATTATGTATAACAAAAGGTTAAGTTTTGAGGTTAAGTTATCTAACAAAGGTCAAGTTCTGCACTATTATGACCATGACCTTGAAAATGTTAACGTTGACAGATGTCCCGGAGGGGTTGCCGAGATATAACCAAGATCAAGTTACCTAACAAAGGTCAATTTCTGTAAAATTATGACCTTGACCTTGAACATTTTGACAATGACAGATGTTATCTAACAAAGGTCAAGTTCTGCACAATTATGACCATGACCTTGAAAATGTTAACGTTGACAGATGTCCCCTGACCAAACAATACATCTTACAAAGTTTCAGAAAACTTCCAGCAGTGGTTGCTGAGGTATAACCAAGTTTGAGTTACCTAACAAAGGTCAAGTTCTGTAAAATTATGACCTTGACCTTAAAATGTTTACGGATGTCCCATGACCAAACAATACATCTGACATTTCAGAAAAATTCAAGCAGGGGTTGCTGAGATAGAAAATTATGATGTTGACAGATGTATCATGACCAAACAATACATCTGACAATGTTTCAGAAAAAAATCAAGCAGGGGTTGCCGAGATATAAGAAAGGTTAAGTTTTGAGGTTAAGTTACCTAACAAAGGTCAAGTTCTGCACAATTATGACCTTGACCCTGAACAATTTGACGTTGACAGATGTCCCATGACCAAACAATACATCTGACAAAGTTTCAGAAAAATTCAAGCAGAGGTTGCTGAGATATAAGAAAGGTTAAGTTTTGAGGTTAAGTTACCTAACAAAGGTCTAGTTCTGCACAATTATGATCTTAACCCTGAACATTTTGATGTCCCATGACCAAACAATACATCTGACAAAGTTTCAGAAAAATTCAAGCAGAGGTTGCCGAGATATAATATATTTAAGAAAGGTTAAGTTTTGAGGTTAAGTTACCTAACAAAGGTCAAATTCTGCACAATTATGACCTTAACCCTGAAAACGTTGACAGATGTCCCATGACCAAACAATACAGCTAACAAAGTTTCAGAAAAATTCAAGCAGGGGTTGTTGAGATATAGCTATTTGTAAAAGCGGCCGCCGTCGCCGTCGCCGGAAATGTGACTGCTATGTCTCACTCCACTATCGTGGGTGAGACAAAAAGATTAACGGTGCTTATCTCGTCAATATAAAAAATTATTTCACCTCCCACTAGAAACTAGCGATTTCATTGGACAAGAGCAGTCACGTGGTGACCCCCTAAATTTCTATTTCTATAGTGGGTCAGTAGTCGACAAAATGGCCGCCATTCATCGATTCTTCCTTTAAAATCACCTTTTTCTATCCCAAAATCACGGAAATCACTAATAATATTACTGTAAATTGTGTTTATGAAAATGAACACAATATTTTTTCCGTAGAGGGTCAGTAACAGACTAAATAACTGATTTATTTCATCAACCACCATTCATGACCAAGTTTCATTTCATTATTAAAGTGGGTTTAAGGTGGAATCATACCTTTGAAATAACGTCGTTTTTGACGTCAAAATGTACGTTTTTGCGACAATGACAGTGTTGTTAAAGAAATCACCATTACTTCCTCGCTTCAATTTGGATTCGGATCAAATGAACTTTAAACTGAAGAGAATACAATAACCTGTGTGATAATATCAATTACATACATCTGTCATGACAAATAACGTAACATAAGGCGACTTAAAACAGAAATTTCGCCAGAATATTTTAACAGTAATTTGATTATTTCTAATTTATTTAAAATTCGCCCGAGAGATTTTTTTTAAAATAAAATATAACATAAAACACCTATTCATCTAAGTAGTAAGGGAGGGTAGAATAGGGCATTTGGCAAATGCCCTATTCTACCCTCCTTTTTCGCGACTTTCATCTCCAGGGGAGGGTAGAATAGGGCATGCCCTATTCTACCCTCCATTTAAAAGGGATTTAAAGAGTAAAGGTACGAAGGGGAGATGGGGCATTTAAATAACTCTGTTGTTTTGTGAATGCCCTATTCTACCCTCCCCTGGAGATGAAAGTCGCGCCAGGGGAGGGTAGAATAGGGCATGTCCAAGGAGGGTAGAATAGGGCATTGTCCTATTCTACCTGACCAGTACATGCCCTATTCTACCCTCCTAGGAGATGAAATACCCTCCTTGATAGGATAGACCGTGGACTTAGTCGTTTTTAGACCTTTTCTGTTGTTGGACTTAGTCGTTTTTCAATGACAAATTTGAAAAAGTTGAACTTTCTAAGTATGTGGTGTGGCCCTGAAAAGGGCCGTTTTGTTTTCACAGATGACAACAGCCAAAGTTTGCTCTGCAAATTGGACAGAACTTGTTTCTCCTTCTTTTAGTTACTGTCAATTTTCCCTCTCCATCCCAATGAACTCTTCTTTTCATTTCAACGCCTAAATACACCACATCTGGTTGTTGGTGTTGAAGCGTAACATTCTCTCTGGGTTGTCCTTCTATGAGTTGACGATGAATATTGATGAGTCGTTGACGAATATTTCTGAGATCATCTGCAACATTCCTGAGTTCTCTGTGTAATTCCATGCTGATATCGAGGAGTGTATGGAATGAAATGACGTTCTGCTATTTATACCGATAGGTCGGATTGACCTACTTTTGACTCAGAATTAAGCTTAACCAATGAAATGCATCGAACGTCATCCAATGAAAAGTTTGGGGTCAACCTAGTGTAAATACATGTTTTCAAATGTTTTTCTGGTAAGCTATGTCATATTATGGATTGTTTTTAGGAATATCAAAAAACAAAAAACACAAAGATTTATGATTAAATGAACTTTTTATTGAACTATGAACTATGAACTATGAACAGTGAACATATTTACAATACAGTTTTTACAATAAACTTTTACAATAAAGTTTTTAAAGTCTTTTCATGTATTGTTTTTCCATACATCTGTTTGAACCAAATGGTTACATTTCGATCGTTTCTGTGATGTTCGGTTGTCCTAAATGTTTGTTGTAGACATTTCTGTAGATTGTTTCCTCTCGCTACTGCATTCAGTACAAATATACAGTAATATCCACACACTACACCCAACAAACTTTGAATAACTTGTTTGTTGTATGTCCATGATGATGAGTTATTGTGGATAAAGGTCATAATTTCTGTGTCGAGTGGTGGTAATCCATATGAATCGAAGTATGTTGATTCTCCATTTCTGTTAAAGATCACTGCTATCCAATGTTCACCAGATCTGTCAGATGAGTCTGTATTGACAATGTAAGCTTGTATACTGACTGGTTTTTGTTTTGGTAATTGATCTTTAGCACAAACTTGTGCATGAAGGTTTTTTATCCAAGTTCCATGATCCAGTATGTATTGTATTTCGTGAGTATGCATTACTTTCCCCAGGCCTGTTTGACTTTCTCACCCCACTGTTCAATCCATAAATCAGGAAACCCATTGATAACATTCTGTTTAATATTCAACCACATTTTGTAGGCTACTACAATTTCTGAGTCTTTCAGTTCCATTTCTTCTATTACAGGATACCATTTCTCCATGATCTTGTTTGGATTAATCCTATGTATTGCTGTGTCAATGAACATATCTGTATGATCATGTCTGTCCATGAAGAGGCAAAGTTGATGTTGCATTTGACTTGGATGATCTATGAGACACCCATGACATTTATTATGTACTTCTTCAGCGATAAGTGTCTGTAATTCATCTATTATGATTTTTTCAAGAGAATTGTAAATGTCCTTTCTCCTTTTTTCACTGACAGTAGCTGAAGAATATTTCACTTTGAAAGCTTCATCTCTAAGTAGAATCGCCAATTCATGACCGGCCATGATTTCTTTTTTCAGTAATCTGTGATGATTTCTTTTTCAGTAATCTGTGATGATTTCTCTTAAGCCGTTGATTTCTATCTGATTATCGAATTCAGCAAAGACAATAACGTTGATGACTGTAGGAAGTACCACACCAAACTGAAGTTCAATTCTGACGCTCCCTGTTTTTATAGGATGTAGCTGTCCTTCTTCACTGCCTTGATCTGGTGTCAGATCATACCCCCACAATGCATAGCCAGCTTCGAACTCATCTTTAGTTATGTCAAATGATTTATTAGCGCCAATAGCCGAGACAGCCTGGTGTAGCGACAGGTATGACTTAAGAAAAAGGCCATGTTCGAAATCAGGTTCAAATGGTCTGTTATGAATACTATGACCGTTACATGAAACATTTAGTTTACTCAGATTAAAGTGCTGAAAATGGTATGGATTTTGTGCATAAGCCCCATTTAAAGCATCATTTCGTGCCATACCAATGAACATACGTTTTGGTATTTGTCCTTGGAACAAATGATCTTCAACTTTTGACTGAAGACCATTTCCGATTGTGAATGTTTTAACTTCAACTCTACGAATTGGTATTTTCATGTTTTGCTGGGCAATGATTTGATTTAGATCATTTGCAATGACTGGTAGTATTTCAACATTTCTTACATTGAAACTAACTGTTTCAAACACAACTTTTGATGGTGGTGCCCCGGCAGCCCCTGTAAGACAGAAGGTTGAAGAAGATCTATTGAGCTTTAATCGCATTTCAATACCATTTGGTAAATATTTCTCTTGATGAAACATATCAAGATGAATTCGTCCACACAACTCTGTGGTTTTGCTTTCTGTTATTACAGCTATTCTTTTTACTAATCCTGCGTTGGCACCATCATGAGTTAATATATTGAAATGTCCAGCAGTGTCTTTAATCCAAAGATCACTAGCCTTTAGATGAGTGACTTTACTATCTGTATTGTATGACAGAAGATTTTCAATATATGCTCTGTACGGGTATGTGTCCAAATTACAGCTGACCAATTTATTGTTTAAATACAGATCAATACTGCTAAACATACTGTGAAGAAAATTGTTTGTTGGGGCAACATTAGAATCTGCTTCTAAGTCAGTACCATCTGCTTTTGTAATTTTGAATTTAACATACAAATAAGACTGTGACAAATCTGTCCAACACTCTGTCTGAGATGGAATAATGAATTCTATCGGTGAATTGTTTCCTAAAGATGCTACAGGAAAATGCTCAACCCATTGACTTTCTTGCATTGTTGTCATCGTTGGTGGTACAGACAGAACATCAAGTTCTGATTTACTACATTCACAAGACCCACTTTGCATCATTTTTAATACTGGTTTCTTTAATCAAACACGTCTAAAGTTCTACGCTTACTGTAATGTTTCTTATGTCTCTTTGAAACGATCTTACCCCTATGAGTTCGAGACTTTAAATGACGAGACTGTCTCGTTTTAGGCTTATTTATTCCACCTATAAGATTCTGTGCCAGATCTTTTACTGATTCTTTTCCACGCGATATCAATACAGCTTTTGGATTTTTTCCATGTAAGAAAATATCTTGAGCAGCACCTATTCCTTGTTTAATACCCTCCTTCTTTAAAGCATTAAATCCAGATTTGACTAAAGGTTTTAGTAGTGGTGTAACAGTTCTGAGTGCTGATTTAAATAATGAACCTAGCCCATACCCATACTGGTGTTTTACACCTCTATATACAGGCATCATTTTTTTGGTATTGGTTAACCCACACTTTAGCGAACCTGTCTGAAATGTAACTTTGCGATTGTCTTGCCAATAACAAAATGAACAGGATAACCAGAATCACCAGTTATATTGATATGAATTGTATCGAATTCCGATTTTGAGACAGGGATATAATGTAAATTCATTATCTCATGATTGATATGTTGACTATCATTATTTTCATCAGAATTGGATGGTTTGAACGGAACGACACGAAGTATAGGGGCTAATGTATCACCAACGATAGAGTATTCAACAATATCTGAATAGATAAACAAATGATTATATCCTGCATCAATGTTTGCACTGTACTTGAACATTTGTAAACTATTTTTCCCCGGATAGATTGTATTCCCCTTGAATTCTGGTGATCCACCGAATTTCAAAAACAATGATGGGTGAAGTTTTATCCCTGTTTTAATAACTTTAGTAAATCCAAGTTTTGGGCGTTTTGTTTTTTTTGAATATTCGATAATCAAAGCAGATTGATTTTTTGATAGTAAATCACCTATCATGTTTTGTATTATTTCATTTATAACATTCAACACATGTGATGGTGATGTGTAAGACCCCGCATCAAAAGTGAATTTCATTGACCACTTGTTTGGTGTATCGGATGGATCATAGTCTATTGGTAATAATGGTGGCAATTTCTTATTAGATTTAACAAGTAGTTTTTGAAGTGCTACATCACGTGTGATTATTTCAAATTCTGCTTCTTGCTCAGATATGTTTAAAAATTGTGACGGCGTAATTAGTTGAGCTATTGCAACTTCCCATTGTTCTTTTCCAATATGAATTGTTTTCGGTAACTTGACTTTAAAACAACATTGTGTATTACTTGGAAAGTAATCCATAGAACTGTCACTCGGTAATGTAAGATAAAATGAATTCATCTTTTACCATCAATAAGATCAAATGTCTGTTTCCCCTGTTTTGTATATTTCAAACCTGGTGATGGTAGAATATAACCTAATGAACTACTTAAAAGAATTAACCACAATTCGTGATTTTCTGTTCTAAGACTGAGATGTATTATGGACGTTACAATGATTGTATAAATAACAATGATTTGTGAAATGTACGTGAACTGATTTTTAGGAACACGATTTCCACAGCAATTATACGGTGTTGATCGACTATCGTCGATACTTTCTGTTCCAACTTCAATGTTAGACTGTGAACGCTTGTCTAGCGTCATGACTTTTTATTAACAAGATATGATTCTGGAATCCAACTTTGAAATTTGGTAGGATATCCTTTCCAATTAACCTTTATTTCTCTGACTATTTTTTTACCTTTACGTCTTGTTCGTTTTGCAAGAACTGAATCAATTTCATAGATTTCATCATCTTTTATGAATTGTAATTCAGGTTCATAAAACGTGCCCAAGATTTGCTCACCGTCTAAATCTTTAACGACATATGTTACTGGAGAAGTTGATTTATTTACATGTACAATTTCAAATAATTCCTGTGTCCAGTTAGGAAGATAACCTTTTTCAAATGTTCGTTTTGTTTTGTTAATTCGTACACGGTTTCCTATTTTGAATTTTGCTTTTTTATTTGAAACGGGGTTCTGAGGGTACAGATTCTCTGAAATTTCAGCTTCATTAGTTTGATTAACAGATGCAGGATTTGATTTGATACTTCTGTGAAAAGTATTATTGTAATTCTTTACTAATTTTTCCAGAATATCAATGTAACGCTTTGTTTTCATGTGAGTGAAATATTTCCACATACGTGTTTTCAAAGTTCTTTGAAATCTTTCAACAATACTTGCTTTTGTTTCAGGGTTTTCAGTGGTAAAGAAATGAATACGATTTCGTTTTAACCATTGTTGAAATTCTTTGTTTTTGAATTCCGTACCTTTATCCGTTTGCAAAGAAATCGGGGTTCTTTTTGATTTCTGAAGTATGGATTGAAATGCAACAATTAACGTTTTACCAGTTTTATTTGGAATAGGAACAACCCAGGAAAACTTAGAAAATACATCAATAACACAAAGTAAATACTTTTTGTTGTCATTTTGTTTAGCTAAATGTTGCATGTCTGCTAAATCAGCTTGCCATTGTTGATCAATACCAGCCACAATAGTTCTACGTCTTTTGAAACGTCTTCGTATAGGTTTATGTAAAGTAAATGTTGTTTCTCCTTGTAACCATTCCCTTACATCCTGATATTTCACACCCTTCAAAACGTACTTAGCAGCATGATACAGTTGCTTGATACTGGAATAGGCTACAGAACTATTTATGTTATAATACAATTTTCTTAAAACGAAATCAAGTTTCTGATGCTTCTTCTTTAGTATGATTCCCATGTCTGACGTTTTGAAGTACTTGCTTTTCGCTTTATAGGGGTAGTTAATTCTTTTCTGTAGAATTCCCTAAGACGATCTCTTTCACCAGGTTGTGTGTAGGGTGTCATTGACTGAACTTGTTTTTTCATTTTTGCAGATGTTGGTGATTTTTTTGGGGTACTGTAAGTATCAGCAAAATGAACTTGTTTTTTCATTTTTGCAGATGGTGGTGATTTCGTAGGGGTACTGAAATCATCAGATTCACTTTCGTCGGATTTATCATCATGTATGTTTTGTTTATGCATCCATTTCCATCTTGCTTGATTACCAATAACTTCTTGTGGTACGTTACTTTCATGTAAAGCCTTTGAAAAAGTTTCCCAGCCTCTTGGTTCAATACCTTTTCTAAGTCTTAATGAATCATTGATTAAATCAATGATATTTGAGCCAGGAAGTCGTTTACCTTTGTATGAAACAACACCGTGGTTATCCCAAACAAGATTTTCATTATCTTTGACCATGTTTAAAAGTAATTCAGCTTTCCTTTGCATGGTTTTAGGAACGCTTTGTAATATTCGGTCATGCATTGAATTAGGTTCAGGATTTGATAGGGTAGATGTATGTTGTTGTGATGGTTGTGACAATGATTGAGCCTTTTTCAATGAGTTCTGTAACTTGAATAAAGTTTCACCGTACTTTTGCACCTTTTCTGTTTCTGACATATCTGACGATTCCAATATGCCCGACATCTTATTTTGTAGATGTACTACATCTGCTACTTGTGGATTTGGTGGTAATCGAGGTCTTTGTTTTTGACGTTTCATATCCTCTAAGATTTGATAAGGTACAATAACCATTTTTCTGACTGACATTGTTCTTACAGTGATTTCAGCACACCACCAAGTCCCCCGATAACAGCTTTTCCTAACAATGGTAATAAGGCTCCTGCAAGCAACGGTAGGAATCCTCCTTTCTGGTTAAGAATTCGTTTCTTTTTCTTAATGGAAACCGATTTCGATGCAATTTGTCTGAGTTGTTGACGGATTGGATGTAACTTAGTCTTATGAGCCTTGGTCAGATGAACATTGCCTTTTAAAACGTTGTGACAACATTCCGAAACACAATCAATGACAGGACGATTAGCTGCGTTAACTAGCTTTTTTCTCACATTGTGTGGTGACTGTATCATGGCCATTACCATTGATCCATGTTTTCTAATGAGTGGTGATTTCTGTTTACCCATGTTGACACTATCTCTGTCTGAAGTAAAATGATCTATTTCTTTTCAATGCAATACTTTTATTGTAATGCAAATCGTGAATACAAAGCACCTAAAGCTGTTCTTGCTGATGATGAAAGTGGTACAGTTGTCAGCGGCGAAAATGGTGCAATATCGTACAAGTCCGTAGCACGGGATGCTGTGAATGGAGGCGAACCAAGTCCACTTGAAGAAGGAATAGATTGAAACTTTATTTGTTTCCGTGGTGTCATTGTCCGAACTTGCTTTTGTCTTTTTTGACTTTTAGGTGTTTTTTTCTTCAAATCTTTTTTCTTGGTTTTGTTTTTTGTTTTATTTTTGGGTTTTTTTCTCATTGTAATAAATCTTTCATCGATGACAAATCGGTCATTTCTTTTTTTGGACGGCTTTTTCCTTTGTTTGTCAACACCAAATTTACGAGCTGTCTTTTCTCCGTCCCATCGTAACAAGCTTCTAATTATAACACCACCAAGAAACCCTCCTCCGCCAGGTTTAAGAATGATTTTTCGCTTGACTTCTTCATCAATCTCAGGGTTGGCTAACTTATGTATGTCATCTTTATGTTTCGTCATGTATGTAACCGTCTGTTTCGGTAATTTGATTTTATGACCAACAATGTTTTTAGCAGCCAAAGTAAACCATTTTAATATTTCTTTTAACCCTGCTTTGAGTAAAGCTTCTCTGGCATGTTTGTTGGTTTCATGACTTAGGTTTTGTAAGGCATGAATCACTGACTTTGAAGTGTGTGGTATAGCCATGTTTACACAAAGACCTGACCAAGATAAATGAATGTTAATCTTCTCATCATAAGTATTTTATAGTGGGGAATAAACAATAGGTCCACGATCTTCATTTTGTGTAAACCATCTGTGAAATATATCCGTTCTTAGTTTCATCTCCTTTTGAGTACGAGAATGAAAATCAATCACCAAATACCCATGATCTTTAGATGTAGCATCTTGGTAGGCCATTATCAAATGAGGTGCTTGCATTTGATTTGACAAAGTCTTTATTTGATTCTTATCACGTACATTTTGAAACAAGATCATGTATTTTGAATTCAAACTAATGGTTCGACTCGACTTGGACTGCTGAAACATGTTTTGTGTGATATAAATCACACTTGCATTCCTATGATGACCTTTTCTTGTAAACCATAACTTGATTTTATCTTCATCTTTTTCCCCTAACATGTCATCAAAGACAACTAAATGTGGAATGTCAACATCACTTACAATTTCATTTTCATCGTCGGGGATACCTTCAATGAATTTCATGATTTCGAATTTCTCTTGCATAACATTGTAAGCATGTTGCCATTCTTTGTAACACCATACCACTTTTTCTGGTACAATGTTGAACAGATCATTTCTATATTCAATCAGTTTATGAACGAATTCTGTTTTACCACATCCACTAGGTCCTGTAATATACATATTACAGGGATGTTGAAATGATATGGACTGAATATCGGCATCCATGTTAACTCTTTAAAGGTCTGAGAAGAAATAACAACACAAGAATAAAGTTATCTTATTTTATTCACATCTTTTATACAATTCATATTATTGACGTAGAGATTTGTACCCATATGGAACAGTGTCCGTATCATTGACAATTACTCTTTTTGTATACACTGATCTGTACGTTTTTGTTTGAGCTTCACTTGTCACAGATCTGTCGGTATGTCTTTTAATTCTACACGCATAGGTCACTTTTATTTCTGTGTTACGATCTTCAGCACATTGTGTAAATGTTTCAAAGTTGATCAATTGACAGGTATTATAATCCAATGTGATTCCTTTCACTTTACATTTAGTTTCTCTTTTTCCTTCTTTTGTTTTCATTTCATAAGCATAATTTTTTGGACCTAGTCCTCTAAATTTGACAATTGTACAATCTGGTTCTTCATCTGTCCATTTTCCTAGTCTGCTATTAATAATGGGTGGATTCCATAAGCATGGATCATGAATGTACATACAGCTGTCTGTGTCAAAGTACAATACTCTTGATTTTAATTTTTCTAAGATACTGTACAGTTCCATTCTTGCATACGCTGTCACATAGGAACCTACTATAACATTGGCTGTAGCATGGGTTTCAATGTGATCTAATTTGGTCTCATAATTCACCAGTATGAAATCACACTCATTATCAAATATTTCAACATGTTTCACAAGAACATTTGAGTTATTCATCATTTCAAAGTACTTTGTTGCATCTTTAATGTACTCAGTCTGACTCATGATTTCTCGCTGAGCCAATTTTCCCCAAAGACAATTCAACATGATCTTGGCAAAAGCTCGAAGACCTGGATTTTTTTGAATGGAAGATGAGTCAAGTTTGACACCTTCTGCTTTTTCATAATCATGAATGAACTTCTGCTTTTCCGAATCAGACTTACACCAACCGGGGTAACCACTAGCTTCCTGCTTGATTTTCAAGAAGTTATCTACATACCCTTGAAAAAATTGATTTGAGATCGAAGTAAAATGCCAAATTTCATACACATGAATCAATTGATACCCCATGTCTAAAGCTTTGAACAATTCAAATGTTATCCACGTTCCAACCATTGATCTTTCATCCTGAGTATGATTGCAAGTATTGGAACTTTCTTGTGCACATTTCATACAGAGAGGAAACATCAATTTATTATTGCAATGAACAGGTAAAACGGGGTGTAATAAATCATCTGGTGGTGAAACTTTGCATTTAATCAATCCTTCATACTGACGAATATTTTCCATATCAATACTCTCAGCGGTTATAACTTTTGGGTGTCCAACCGGATAAGATTTGTGTTTACAAACAAAGGGGTACAAAGAACAAATATCAATGTACTTGATTTCTTTGTTCTTACTTTCATTAATATCATGAGTAATTTTCACTGAATTACATCGACCTCCATACAAAGCCTCTCTTGGGTCAATGGGGTCACAATAGGGAAACAACTTGTCAATTTTGGATTTGAAGACTTTGTCATTTTTAATCTTAGCATCGAATTCATGTTCCCACATAATTTTAACATTGAAACCTTTAGCTTTAATTTCCTCAAGACGATTCATTGTACTATTGTATAAATGTTGCATAGTCTCACCAGTGATAGGACTTAACTGATTTCGTTTTGGGTAACAAACTGGACAACCATGATACAAGTCGCCAAGGAATTCATAGACTGTGTTTGTCTTCTCATGATAACCATCTACACTATATCTACCAATTCTGAATTCTCCATCATTTCTAGCGTGCTGAATGTAAATACCCTTTTCATTAGCTATGCTTTGTATCCACCGTATTGCTTTCATAGAAAAGCGACGTTGGGATGAATCTTTACTTGAAATAATAGCAATTTTACCTTTTGGTAAATAATTCTGTCTCCATACCTTATTGCAAGCATCTGCAATAGTAACTGACTCTAAAAGCGGATCGATACCACCATGTTTCATGAACACTTTTCTGAATTGTCCACATCCTCGTCTAAGGATATCAACATCAGACCTACAATAAGACTCTATCTCTTTCTGAAAATCGAAAATGACACTCTGTTCTACTTTTTCATTATACCAGACCATGAATTTTTCCCTTCCTTCTTTAGACATTGAGTCAGGCTTGTAATATTTGACATCAAGATAAGGTCCAACATAACTACAGAACTGATCTGTATTTGCCCAGTGGGGAAAGTAACCTTTTTTCATTTCATGAAGACCAAATGTATCTGGGAACTTAGCCAATGCACAGCTCATGAAATTAAATGAATCAATCAAACGAACCCCATTCAATTCCAGTTTCATGATACTGTTTCCATTCATGATTAACTTTGGGAGTTTCACTCCAAATGAAATGACTTGATGTAAAATGAATTGACCGTCATATCCTTTAAAATTGTGAGCAATAGCTGTGATGCCTTTATGTTGATCAGAAAACAACCAGTTGCAAAAATCAGTCAATGTATTTTCTCCTTGAAATACAACTTCTCTTTCTTTTGCAAATGATGTGTTACAAGTTGAACAATGAAAATCAAGAGATTCATTGATGCATTCATCACATGCATAATGAGCAATGCAGTAATTAGGAATATGAACACCTGTATCTTGTTTGCATTCAAAATCATAAAATATAAACAGTGGCTTTTTCTTTCCTGTAGTACTGGCTTTATCGTCTGTCTTATTCAACTTTCTTTTGTAAGGTTGAATATGACACCTATGAGATAAGATAGTTATTTTTTGACAGTACCGGCATTTTTTCATACCTTTACAAACGTGAAACGCTTTTCTGACTTGATATTGACCTCCACATTTCAAACAAGATTTCACAAGTTGACAAATGGATTTCTTCTGTTTTCCAACTACTATCTTATGATTGTGAAAACATTCTGAACCATAGAAAAATCTGTTACAATCTTCACATTGTTTTGATGTCTCGAATGACATACACTTTCCTATGGTAAAGCATGCTTTACAATTGTGTGAACAAGAATGGCTTTCACGATTTTGATATGCAACATCACAGAACTCACAATAGTAGCTACAACCAAAAAACCCAGTTATGCTAGAAATGTAATCGTAATGACCTTGATGATAATACAAATGAAGTACTTTACTTTGTCTGTGCACAACAGGGTGTTCAAAGACGAACTCTACAAAAGTATGCTGAGTGTGTACTTTAATAACATAGTCCTTTGCATAGAAAAATGTCTGTATGATCCTATACTCGTTTAGTCCACAAGATTGATTTGGTGAAATCCCTGTTTTCATCAGGATGTCTTCAGCATCACTCTTTTGAAGTGATCGTTCGTTTTTTCTTATTTGTTGCCATTTCAATCTCCAGTCATCTGTGTCATGCCGATTCACATGACAAATACCAACTGCTAAAGCTCTTGCAAAACACATACTGTCATTGTTATTATTGATTTGTACAATGGAATGCATGTTTTTAGCAAAGATTTCTGAATCCAGAATTTCTGTTGAATTCAACTTCTTTTTCTTTCCACGACCAGATGGAGGATGGGCGTGTGTAATGATAAAAGTCATGCGTCCATCGGCCAGGCTGAACTCTGTGTTTGATTGTAATACTTTTTCAATTTCATTCAACATGATAACACCTTCTAGCTGACTAGCATTCATAAATGGAATGTAAATCCCCATGTTTAAAGATGGATGATTAATAGTAATTCTAATCTTATCGGTAGGTTCTGTTTCCAAAGTTGATTTGATTTCCTCTGTAATATTGTCAAACAGTTTTGTCAATTCTCGCGGTGGTAATTCTTCAAATTTCTTGAAAGTTGCAGTCATAACATGCGATTCAGTCTTGAATTTACGAGATTTCTTATTCAAAGAATGTTGTAGATGAAATAAATGTTTGATATCAGATGTATCTTCTTCATTGTTTTCTTCATTGTTTTCTTCTATCATTTTTACAGGTTTCTTTTTAATCAAGTCAAGTTCATAGTCCTCATCGTCTGAATCAAGTATAGCAAGTTTTCTATGCTTTCGTGGTTTTGGTGGGAAATCATCATCATCATCATCATCATTATCGTCGTTGCTTTCATCACTGTCTGAATACGGTACAATTCTCTTCGACATTTTGTCAGAGACTAATTGTAAATGGGTGACATCCATGAGTTATATAACAGTTGACTGTCATACTCCTATAAAAGAAGGGTGAATATCAGTACTGGTTATCATACAGTCTGAACTATTCAGAGTGATAACATCATTAATTCAGCATGGCTAGAAATATGGCAAGAATGTATGTGTACGTAAACGCATATACACATGAATATGAGATCACTAACATACCAACATCTTACCCGATCAGACATGTGGGAACATATGTTGGATCTTTTGCTTCTTTCCAGGCATTAGAGGACGATGAATACAGAATTGGAAAATACAGAGTATTTGACAGAATCAGTATCGACGACATGTATGGACCAAATGGAAAAAGACCCAATTTCTGTTTTATCTGTCACAAAGAAGATCACTGGGCCAGTAAATGTCCAGAGAAAGATAATCAGATTACAAAATATCAGTTTGTGTATGTAAACCCACACACTCATGATATCACCATGCAGTCAGCCCTTTATCGTACACCTATAGTGAAGCAAGACATGATTTTTGTTGGAGCTTTTACATCTTTTTGCAATGACTATAATCGATATTGCTTGAGAACTTACCAACAAAAATGGAACTCTACTTCAGTTAAAAAAACACCAGACATCATAGACATCATGGATCAAGAAACGCAAACAGATCAACCCGATAAAAAAACTGTCATGGATCAAATAACACAGTCAGAGCAATCCGATGAAAAAACTGTCGTAGATCAAACAACATCATCAGATCAATTCAATGAAAAAATGGATACTCAAACAACACCATCAGATCAATTCAATGAAAAAATGGATACTCAAACCGATGAAAAAACAAAGTTGAAGAAACAGAACTGCTTTATCTGCAAAACAGACAAACACAAACAGAAAATCTGTCCAGATATTGTGGTAAAAACAATCAACCCCAGGAAACGGAAAAGTACCACAGAGACCAAAGTTCAAACGAAAAACAGTTCAAAATGTAAAATATAAGTGACATCTTTTTTTGAACTGTTTTTTTGTTTCTCTCATTGTGTATAGACATTCACTTTCATTGTGTATATTTTATCTTAAGATGAAATAAAAGTTCAAAAAATACATTATGTTTTTTTCATAATCCAAATAGTAAAAAATGACAATTTGAAAAGTTAAAAACTTTTCGAGATATTTGGTAGTCCTAAAAAGGACTTTTTTTGCTTAAGTCATCTTTTAATAATTTCCAAAAGATGACTTTAAGCAAGGATATTGCTTGACAAGATTACCTTGCCAAGCACAGTTCATTGTTGGAGGTATAAACTCCGACAAATCAGGGTAAAGATTACCCATCTTCACTGCAGGCCGCCTAGTATGGTAATCATACCCTCGTCTTAAATAGAATCCAACCATAATCTGCTCAATATCTTTCTTTAGCTCCTTCATTTTCTTATCTGATTTCTTTTCACAGCCAAACAGCCGACGGAAGAATTTCACTATGCGGTTCATAGTTGAAGAATAGAATTTCAAATTGAAAGAATGGGTATATAAATGATAATTCCATGACCTACTAACCTACTGACCTAAGTTAATAAATCGTCAAAGTAGAAAAAACATTATGTTCAAAAGTAACCTACTGACCCACTGACCTACTTTTTAAATCTTTAAAGATTTAACACAAAGGTAGTTTAGATCACGTCCGTGCTCAATAGTATAAAACCACACTAAAGTTATTTCATTTTCACTAAATCATGGATCAATTCCGCGAGCAGGTGACTTTGATGTCAGCTCAGCTGAAAGCTATTAGCGATCAGATGGAGCTGCTTCAAATCCAACTGAAGTACACGGTAGAGAAGAAGACAGAGTGTTGGGTCGTGGACGAAGAGGCGCCATATACGCCATGCAACTCCCCGAAGAGGTGTACTTCGTACACTATCCCTGAGACAGAGAGTTGGGATGATGACAATGAGCCACCATTCAACCCAACCTCAGGGTATTCGGATACGGCCGTGAAGCGGATCGTCAGGCGGGCACAGTCAATGTGTCCTGCCTGTCGAAAAGTTGGGGGTTGCGAACATTAGTTCTACAACAACCCCCAAAACAAAACGGCCCTTTTCAGGGCCCCACCACATACTTAGAAAGTTCAACTTTCCTTCAATTTGTCAGTATACATAAACAGAAAACAAATCAGTCCTATCATTTAAAGTCTTGAACTCATAGGGGAAAGATACAACAATCAACAATGTTCAGAGGGAAAGTAATGATGTTTAAACAGAAGGGTATTTATCTGAGGTACTGTTTCAGATGTAAAACAAGAAAATATTGTTATATGTTATCTCGAGAGGATATATTTCCACAGGAGTTGTGTAATTCAGAAGAAGACTATCTCTGTATTTCTTGTTTTGAAATCATAATTCGTAGAATTCTGCACATGAATCCAAAAATAATGACATCATAGACAAAGAAAAAAACAAAAATGCCCTAGAGAACCAGAGAACTAGAAAGTTCAACTTTCCTTCAATTTGTCAGTATACATAAACAGAAAACAAATCAGTCCTATCATTTAAAGTCTTGAACTCATAGGGGAAAGATACAACAATCAACAATGTTCAGACAAAAAGCAATGATGTTCTATAAACAGAAGACTGTTTATGTAGAAAACTGTTCCAGATGTAAAACAAGAAAATATTGTTATCTGATTTCTCTCGAGGCTATATGTATTTCTTGTTTTGAAATCATAATTCGTAGAATTCTGCACATGAATCCAAAAATAATGACATCATAGACAAATAATGACGTTATCGTAAAACAAAAGTGACGTCATGTATCACACTTCGCTTAGCGTTTACTGAGAAAGGCCACATTTTACATTTGACTTTCAAAGAGTTAAGACGTGTATTCTGTGAGAGAAAATGGAATTCAACTTGAACGATTTTCTACAACCAGACACTGGTAACAACGATTTGTTGTCACAGGCAATGACAATGAGCATGAAAGAAGAGAATTATCAACCCGTTGTACATCAGCCAAGCGATGATTTAAAGAACATCTTTGAGGAAATGCGGAATTATCAACCCGTTGTACAACAGCCAAGCGATGATTTAAAGAACATCTTTGAGGAAATGCGAAAGATTAACAGTAGTCAGAAATCTACATTGAACACGGTTGTTACAGAGTTGAAGACATTCAACAAAATACTGGAGGAATTAAAATCTTTGAACAAGAACGTTAACAAGATGATCCATAATGTGGGGAGAATAGCGGAACAACGAACAGGCTGTATCTCTACACCGGTAAAGGTACCAATTCAGTTTGACGTTAACAGTAATTCGTTGAAAGATTTGATAGAACAGATCACCACTATTATGAAACAGAGAAGCGATTCACCATCATCTTGTAAAAGGAAATCAACAGATGAAACTCCAAAACAACCACGTAAAAAGGTATGTAAGGAGTCATACAGAATTCAAACAGTTCCTGGGAAAGGCGAACATTCCGATCACATTGACAAGATCAAGATTCAGAAAGAGAAAACCCAAAAACAACCACGTAAAAGATGTGAGGAGACATACAGAATTCCGACAGTGAGTGGTAGAGGTGCACATTCAAAGCACATTGACAATTGTAAGATCCAAAAGAGAAAATAGTAGATTGTCTATAAGATCACAACACCCCAAACAGCCCTTTTTAGGGCTACAAAATATCTCGAAAAGTTTTCAACTTTTCAAATTGTCATTGTGTATATTTTTATCTTAAGATAAAATAAAAGTTCAAAAAATACATTTTTGTTTTTTAAATCTCTTTTGCAAAAATTGATGAAAAACATGTAAATGCAGTAGTTCGTATCCCACAACTTTTCATTGGATGACGTTCAATGCATTTTATTGGTCAAGCTTAATTCTGAGTCAGAAGTAGGTCAATCCGACCTATCGGCATAAATAGCAGAACGTCATTTCATTTCATACACTTTTTCGAAATCAAAATGGAATTATGCAGAGGCGTGTTAAAAGTCTCCATTGATTTAATTGACGTTGGCCGTAGACTGTATAATATATTTACTGAATTATACGTTAATCGGAGACTACCTCGGGAAATTGACACAATTCGTTATCCAGATGGGGTGTATTTAGTCAGAGTGATGATAGCAAAAGCTACTTATGAGTTCTGTCTCCTTGCAGTTCTCATAGGTACTTCACTGGGTAATTGGTATGTCAATGCCATTCGACTTTAACACCCCAACAAAACAAAACGGTCCTTTTCAGGACCACACCACATACTTAGAAAGTTCAACTTTTTCAAATTTGTCATTGAAAAACGACTAAGTCCAACAACAGAAAAGGTCTAAAAACGACTAAGTCCACGGTCTATCCTATCAAGGAGGGTATTTCATCTCCTAGGAGGGTAGAATAGGGCATGTACTGGTCAGGTAGAATAGGACGATGCCCTATTCTACCCTCCTTGGACATGCCCTATTCTACCCTCCCCTGGCGCGACTTTCATCTCCAGGGGAGGGTAGAATAGGGCATTCACAAAACAACAGAGTTATTTAAATGCCCCATCTCCCCTTCGTACCTTTACTCTTTAAATCCCTTTTAAATGGAGGGTAGAATAGGGCATGCCCTATTCTACCCTCCCCTGGAGATGAAAGTCGCGAAAAAGGAGGGTAGAATAGGGCATTTGCCAAATGCCCTATTCTACCCTCCCTTACTACTCATCTATACCATTTGCCAAACTTTCAAGCAAATCTATCGTGTCGATTTTTAATAAATCACAATGACGTTGAACCTCTTGTGTTCGTCGTAACGTTCACTGCGGAATTAAACATTGAGACGCATCCAGGGTAATTAAAATGAATACTTATTTTTTTCTTATAATTATCAATTTCATTCTAAAATTAAGCTATCTCCTAAAGTTAATGATAAAGAGTAGTATATATGTGTTTCTATTTAAAGAATTAAAGTTATTATAGTCGTAAACAATTTAGCAAAAAAAAAAAAAAATTATAATATTTGGATTTGTCATATGTATAAACTGACTCGTTTACTTTCCTGTTCAACTGTTGTTCTATATATGAAGGAATCCGCTGTGGTCGAGTAGTTAGCGTCGGGGATTTCGAAACCGGGTGTCCCGGGTTCGATCCCCAGTCGCGGCACTACGGTCATGGTGGAGTGTCCTTGGGCAAGGCACATTTTCTAGCCTAGTACTGGTTTGTTTACCCAGGGATCATGAATAATTAAATTTAATTGCGCGCTAAATGACCTTAGCTGTCGATGCGCCATAAAACAATATACATTCATTCATTCTATATATGAAATATAATTATCACACTTGATTTTTTGTATCGGATTTGAGATAACAGTATACAAATGTTGTTTTCAATATGCAATTTTGAGAATTTCGAAGTCTATACCTGTCATGCAAAGCTTTCTTGGTATTCTATCCGTGATAATGTTGTTGTTGTTGTTTGCGGCAAGTTATTGATTAAATTACAATTTGTATTTAACAGCTGCACAGTTATGTGTGATTAAAGGAATGATCATTACTATCTCATCTTATATCAACATCGATGTGAAGCGAATGATATAAACTCCGTCATGATATATATAGTTCACAATTTTTCCTTAAATAATTTTAAAGCAAAATTTGGTTTATTGAACGAACTCGCTGACTAGTAATAAATTTATTACCTTACGTCTAACTTACTAACAAAACAAATGCCCTAGAAATTCAGAACACCATTTCTTCTCCAATTTATTCAAATTTGTTGGAAATATATCGGGCGGACTTTTAGTAAAACGCTATGCCGTAATACTGCTGACGTGCGCGGGTACGCGCGTTGTGGAACTGAAAATGTAGCAAAACCCCTTCTTCTATCTTTCTTTTTTTACTCCATATGTCCTCGTTATTTTAAACAACCGGTACTTCGTTTTGTCTTGAGAATTGTTTTTTACCCTTAACCCAAATTTCAAGACAACCTATCGGGTTGATTTTAAGTAAATCACAATGCCATAAAACCGTAGAAGATCATACGTTTGGTCACATGTTCGTACCTAATTACTTGTGTTGTCAACACACTTCCAATTGAAGACTCACTACATAGAGCAGACAACGATGTGATAGCACTCCATGGGATATGTATGTAGACAATAAAAGTGGATTATTTACCCAAACTATACAGTGAAATATTGGCAATAAACACCTGTATTCAAAAAGCTCTAAGTTGAATTGAACTGCGGAGCTCTGTGAATACAATCAAGTCAAAACTTTCATAAAGTCTTGTACATAAGGTTTTCCAAAGGGAAGAAAGTCAGATAGTTTTGCTCGATGTTTTATCATATAAAGTGTTTCCTTAAATAACAAAAGCATGATCGTGGATAGAATAGATAGAACGCTTTGCATGGCAGTTATAATCGTTGAAGTGCTGAAACATGCTTTGTGTCTGATAAAGAGAAACGCATTCTGTATTTACTGTTATCTGAAGATACATTACAAAATACCTAGAGTGACAAATAGGAAAGTAATAATAAAATATATTAACAATGTCAATTTCTTCTATGATAATTCTGACGATGCTCTTGTTTGAAGAATTTCGTATCAGAAATGTTGGGTTATGTAAAATCATGAAACTTCATGTTATGTCGAATTACTATTTGATGTTCCCGTATCAATTTGTGTATGTAAATGTTTGTATGTAAATGACGAATTACATGTATTCGAATAAGTGAATTAAAAGTTATCTATAAGAACTGCAAGCGACGGTTTGAGACTAATACTAATACATGGAATGTGAACAAATGATTTAACAGATAAACAGCGAAGTAGACAAGTCAGTTTATATAAAACATATTTAATATTCAAAGGAGTATAATAGATACAGTTTACCACTTTCGTAAAAGAATAAAATTGATTATGTTCATGAAAAATCGGGAGTTCAATTTAATAACCCTTGATACGTTTCAATTTAAATTCCGCAGTGTACGGTTTTCGCGTGACAGAGCTGTAACGTCATTGCGATTTACTAAAGATATGCACGATAGATTTTCTTGAAATTTTGGTAAATGGTAGACAAAAGGTTGTTCTAAATTATATAAGTTTAAAAAAAAAATCTCTCGGGCGAATTTTTAATAAATTGGAAATAACCGAATTACTGTTAAAATATTTTAGCGAAAGTTTCATTTTTACTCCCCTTATGTTACGTTAATTGTCTTGGCAGTTGTATGGAAATTGCATCACTACGCAGGTAATTTTATTCTCTTCAGTCTGGTGTTAACTCTTTCCAAATACCCACTTCAAACGAGAAATTCATGGTGATTTCTTTAACAACACTGTCATTGTCGCAAAAACGTACGTTTTGACGTCAAAAACGACGTTATTTCAAAGGTATGATTATAGGGATAATACACATTTTAAGGGCGTCCGCAGATGTTCACGCCCGAGAAAATGTGTATTTTCGCTATTATTGCATAAAATAAGAGCAAACATCCAACATATAGTCCGCTTTAACGTTCAGTTGTACGATAACCGCCGATGAACATGACGCGATAAGGATTGACACATGTGACGTCATAAAGTAAACAAGTTATGTTTTATAATATCCACGAACCGGTCCTGCATCAAGGTTGCCATCGCTGACTCGAATGGTTTTGCATTATGTTATGCTCTTTAACTGTGAGTCTATTGCATGTTACCGATTATCGAGTTAAAGAAGCTGATGTTAGTGTTAACCCAACAATTGCTCCTATTCTAGGGGAGATGGAGCGTCCATGTTTTGTTTACTAACGGTGCCCGGGTAATGCATATGTAAAACATCTAACCGGTCTGAAACGGCACGTACGCGCGAGAATCGCTTTGTTTATACACGTTTTCTCGCCGTTTACGCCCGGTTTTTGCAATGTTTCTGTATCCCTTAAGCGGGCGTAAAACATAGATTTTATGCTATAATATAGGGATAATACACATTTTCGAGGGCGTGAACATCTGCGGACGCCCGCAAAATGTGTTTATGCCCGAGTGCGAAGCACGAGGGCATAAACACATTAAAGGGCGTCCGCAGATGTTCACGCCCTCGAAAATATGTATTTTCGCTATTATTGCATAAAATAAGAGCAAACATCCAACGTACAGTCCGCTGTAACGTTCAGTTGTACGATAACCGCCGATGAACATGATCCGATAACGCATGTGACGTCATAAACACATGTGACGTCATAAAGTAAACAAGTAATGTTTTACATATCCACGAACCGGGCCTACACCAAGGTTGCCATCGCTGACTCGACACGGGTCGAATTAAATAAATGGTTTTGGATTATTTTATGCTCTTTAACTGTAAATCTAGTGCATGTTACCGATTATCGAGTTAAAGAAGCTGATGTTAGTGTTAACCCAACAATTGCTCCTATTCTAGGGGAGATGGAGCGTCCATGTTTTGTTTACTAACGGTGCCCGGGTAATGCATATGTAAAACATCTAACCGGTCTGAAACGGCACGTACGCGCGAGAATCGCTTTGTTTATACACGTTTTCTCGCCGTTTACGCCCGGTTTTTGCAATGTTTCTGTATCCCTTAAGCGGGCGTAAAACATAGATTTTATGCTATAATATAGGGATAATACACATTTTCGAGGGCGTGAACATCTGCGGACGCCCGCAAAATGTGTTTATGCCCGAGTGCGAAGCACGAGGGCATAAACACATTTAAGGGCGTCCGCAGATGTTCACGCCCTCGAAAATATGTATTTTCGCTATTATTGCATAAAATAAGAGCAAACATCCAACATACAGTCCGCTGTAACGTTCAGTTGTACGATAACCGCCGATGAACATGATCCGATAACGCATGTGACGTCATAAACACATGTGACGTCATAAAGTAAACAAGTAATGTTTTACATATCCACGAACCGGGCCTACACCAAGGTTGCCATCGCTGACTCGACACGGGTCGAATTAAATAAATGGTTTTGGATTATTTTATGCTCTTTAACTGTAAATCTAGTGCATGTTACCGATTATCGAGTTAAAGAAGCTGATGTTATTGTTAACCCAACAAATTGCTCCTATTCTAGGGGAGATACAGCGTCCATGTTTTGTTTACTAACGGTGCCCGGGTAATGCATATGTAAAACATCTAACCGGTCTGAAACGGCACGTATGCGCGAGAATCGCTTTGTTTATACACGTTTTCTCGCCGTTTACGCCCGGCTTTTGCAATGTTTCTGTATCCCTTAAGCGGGCGTAAAACATAGATTTTATGCAATAATATAGGGATAATACACATTTTCGAGGGCGTGAACATCTGCGGACGCCCGCAAAATGTGTTTATGCCCGAGTGCGAAGCACGAGGGCATAAACACATTTTAAGGGCGTCCGCAGATGTTCACGCCCGAGAAAATGTGTATTTTCGCTATTATTGCATAAAATAAGAGCAAACATCCAACATATAGTCCGCTGTAACGTTCAGTTGTACGATAACCGCCGATGAACATGACGCGATAACGATTGACACATGTGACGTCATAAAGTCTATTGCATGTTACCCATTATCGAGTTAAAGAAGCTGATGTTATTGTTAACCCAACAATTGCTCCTATTCTATAGGGGAGATGGAGCGTCCATCTTTTGTTTACTAACGGTGCCCGGGTAATGCATATGTAAAACATCTAACCGGTCTGAAACGGCACGTACGCGCGAGAATCGCTTTGTTTATACACGTTTTCTCGCCGTTTACGCCCGTTTTTTGCAATGTTTCTGTATCCCTTAAGCGGGCGTAAAACATAGATTTTATGCAATAATCCACCTTAATACTAGGAATTTTAAAAATATTGGGACCGAATACTAGAAAATGACGTCACATCAGCGGTTTTTGACGTCATAACGCTAGTCATTCGGCGCCAAAACCCGTAAATTTCATTGTAAACGTTAATGTAAATGAAACAATATCAATTTTCTTTGCTCATGAAAGGTGGTCGATGAAATAAATCAATTATTGGGTTTGTTACTGACCCAATAACTAATAATAACATATTTCAATATCTTGATAATTCTACTTACAAATTAATCAAAGGTATCGAAATAAGATAACCGTTAATCTCTAACTACGGTTATGTTAAACTTATTTATTTAACATCGATTCCGTGGGTGTGGATAAAACCCAAAGGCCGATCCCGCTCATCGCGGGATTCGAATCCGGGACCTTTGGAAAAAGAGGTCGACACACTATCACTTGCTATACTACCTGGTTTAATTTTTATTTTTGCAATGGCAACGACGCATTAATCCCGACACGAAGCTCAGACACATTAATACGAGAAGCTTGATATCCATTATTTTTGTGCTACCGGAATAATACCGAACTATTGTTCCATGACTGGTATTCCCGTTGTACATTATCAAACAGTTAACTTATCATTGTAGATGATTTTGTGAACTTCAACAGACGGACAGAAAACTGTATTAATAATGACGTGTTCAAAGTACATTGTCTAAACACATACATGCAATTATCATCACACGCTTATTACATGGTTCGGATGGGGGTAACGAGTACGTGTCAGTAGATACACACTGTCTACGTGTATCAGTGGGTATTGTAAGTAGTTCGAGAGGCTCGTTGATTTTCACTGGATATATATGTGTAAAGCCACGTTGTTGGAGTCATTCGATTGATTGGTTGGGGTTTAATGCCGTATTCAACACCTTTTCAGTCATATCACAGCGGACAGTTCATGTGTTTCCTGTCGTTCTCACACCAGTACTCCGCACACCATTCTTTCTAAGCAACTGGATGTTTTTCCACATATACTGTAAGCTCATTGGTAGAAGACGAAGGACGCTTGTCACAGTGACGTTTGTCAAACGTCGGAAGGAATGTTGGCCGAGCAGTGGTTCGAACTCACAACCCCTGGATTGACAACCCGCGTCAACCGACTGAGCTACCGGGGCTCGGCTTAAGCCATTCGAGCCATACGCGAAGCTTATTGCAGTCAGTTATTGAGGAATGCTATGGAAACTCAGTCATGACGCGATAGCTCCCCCACCTCCAAAACCACTGAATGTAATATGATAACTTAGTCTTTTTTATTTATCAGAATATTTATCAGAATTGATGATAATCACGTATTAGTCCATTTCAGGTTCAAGGTGTATGGTAGTTAGTTTGACCATCAATAGACTTTCTTGAACTGTTATATTATATTGATTCGTTTTAGCATGGGGCTCGTTAGAGCCAATTGCTATAGCAGGCGAAATCCGAAGACACTCATCATTTTGAGACTGGAATATAGACTAGTGTTTTACAATATCGGCATTGAATTACTTCACATCTGTCTTTCTATATCAGCTCTCCGTTTCTGAACACCATCTCGGGTTCAGATAGATGTCTTGGTAGTTGCAGATCGTATATAATGTCAATGAAAGTGGATGATCTGTAGAATATTTCTTTTTAAAAAATGAATGGACTTTTGCCAACTAATACCCATGTCGGTCCTTTCGTACCGCCAAATAGTTCCCGTCTGAAAATCAATATAGCGGTAACTTGGTAGGATATCGCCCGGAAAATTGATTTGATTTGGTATCACTTAAGCAATAGCAAGACCTCCAAAGTAGTTTGCTTTTAAATTATATGAATTACACAATTGAAAATTAAAATGTATTTCTACGCTTTCAAAATACTTGAAAGCAAGTAAATTTCATAGGTGATTCCTAAATATTGTATATCGAGTGGAGTAAAAGCAGCTTTTCGAATCCGACTCAAAAACAAATTCAGATAATCCAGTTACAATGATAACATATATACTCAAAAAATATAATTATTGAAAAGATGACAAAAATATAACATAGACGGCAAATGTGTAAGTTAGCCTAGGCGTCGGAATTTCCAAAAATCCTTTCTAATGCTTTTCAGCGGTAACGTTAATCAGGAATCTAAGAGTATTTCATTCTAGATTCCTGCGTAAATACATAAGATTCTCAACCGAAATTAACCCTCACTACCCCAGAATGAATGAATGTATATTGTTTTATGGCGCATCGACAGCTAAGGTCATTTAGCGCGCAATTAAATTTAATTATTCATGATCCCTGGGTAAACAAACCAGTACTAGGCTAGAAAATGTGCTTTGCCCAAGGGCACTCCACCATGACCGTAGTGCCGCGACTGGGGATCGAACCCGGGACACCCGGTTTCGAAATCCCCGACGCTAACCACTCGACCACAGCGGATTCCCACACTACCCCAGAAGAAATCCATTGTAAACCAGGAGGAGTGCTTAGCAGAAACTATCCAGATAGTAGATGCGCATATATATGTCAAATGGTAGTATATCGATAGACCACCATACTGTGTGTACAGTAATTTGCGTTCAACTCCGTTATTATTCAATATCTGGACAGAACAATGAGCTATTGTAAAGTGTTCAAGTTAGACGTGGTATAGGGGAATTAACTCGTGCTTCAGATATATTTCATTTTGTATAGTTGTTTCATCAAGATGTCTCCCTAAGACTTTTGCAGGTTAATTGTATGGTCTAGGGGAAATAAATCGTGCTTCTGATATATTTCATTTTCTAGAGTTGTTTCCAATAGACCATACAATTAATTACATTTTTTCAAAAGATGTCTCCTTTAGACCATTGCATGTTAAAACAGTCGTTTTTGTATTTTAATGATTATATGATCTAGGGGAAATAATTTGTGCTTCTGATATATTTAATTTTCTAGATTTGTTTCCCCTAGATCATAAAATTAATAACACTTTTCAAAAGTTGTCTCCCTCAGACCATTGCATATTATTAAAACGATCGTTTTTGTATTTAAGTGATTTTATGATCTAGGGGAAATAGCTCGTGCTTCGGATATTTTATTTTCTAGATTTGTTTCCCCTAGACCATAACATAAATTATATATTTCAAAAGTTGTCTACCTTAAACCATTGCAGGATAGGTTTGCTTAGACGTTTGCTTTGATGTAAAGCGCTTATATGTTCCGACTTCAGAAATGTAATGGTCAAGGGAAATAACTCGTGCTTCTCATCTATTTCTTTGTGTGAAGCTGTTTTCTTTAGACCATTAAATCAGTTACAATTTCAAAATGTGTCTCTTTTAAACCATTGCAGGATAGCTTAGCTAAGATGCTTGATTTTGTTCTTTGTATTTTATGTAAAGCTCTTATATTTCATGGTCTAGGGGAAATTACTCGTGTTTCATATATATATTTCTTTTTCATAAGTTGTATGCCTTAGACCATAAAACAAATAACATTTGTCAAAACTTGATCCTTTAGACTAGTGCCGGGTAGCTGAGCTAAGACGTCATTAAAATGATCCGATTTCAGAAATTGAAACGGAATCCGCTGTGGTCGAGTGGTTAGCGTCGGGGATTTCGAAACCGGGTGTCCCGGGTTTGATCCCCAGTCGCGGCACTACGGTCATGGTGGAGTGCCCTTGGGCAAGGCACATTTTCTAGCCTAGTACTGGTTTGTTTACCCAGGGATCACGAATAAGTGAACTGTCGCCGTGATATAACTGAAATAATGTTGAAAGCGGCGTAAAACCCCAATAAATAAATAAATAAATTCAGAAATTGAACGGGGAAATAACTCGTGCTTCAGATATATTTCACGTTCTAAAGATGTTTCCCTAAGACCATAACATTGATATCATTTATCAAAAGTTGTCTCCCTTAGACCATTGCGCAGACTGAGACAGTCGTTTTTGTATTTTAATGAGTTTATGGTCAAGGGGAAATAACTCGTGTTTCTTATATATATTTCATTTTCTACAGTTGTTTCCCTTAAACCAAGTAACATTTGTCAAAAGTTGTCTCCCTAAGACCAATGCAGGGCAGCTGAGCTAAAACGGCGCTTAAATGATCCGATTTAAGAAATTGTAATGGTCTAGGGGAAATAATCCGTGACTCAGATATATTTCATTTTCTATAGTTGTTTCCCGTAAAATATATAATTGATATCAATTTTTCATAAGTTGTCTCCCTTAGACAATTGTCGTATTTGTATTTTTATGATTTTATGGTCTAGGGGAAACAACTCGTGCTTCAGATATATTACATTTTCTATAAATGTTTCCTTTAGACCATAAAAGTGTTATCATTTTTCAAAATATATCTCCCTTAGACCATTGCAGAATAACCTTCTAATAGCCCGATCACATTGGGCCGAATGCATTCGATGTGTTCTAGGAGCATACTGACTGTTCGGCTACGTACGGATGCATACGGAACGGCATTCGTTAGCTACAGAAATTGGTTTTGCTTGTTTAAAATAATTTTCATCGACGTCCACGTGTATTCGTGAAGTATTCGAGAAGTATTTGAGGAACATAGGGCATGTATGGAAAACGTTCGGGAAACATGCGTCTAGTTCTTGGTGCATTCGGAATGAAAATTTGGAGGTGCTGGGTTCCGTATGCTTTCCGAACACCCCGAATGGACAAACCTCTCCCTCCAAGCAACAGCACCTGCATCGAGTTGTAGTACGCCTTCAGTATATCCTTCTGGTCCTTGGCAGCTAGGTTTCAAGGTTGCCACTCAAGTGGCGAGTCATGTCTGGGAGGTCTCTTCCATCTCTCTACTCACAGGGGATGACATTGTGGTCCTCGTCCTCTCTGCCCATGACCTCATTCTGGACTCCAGGATACCGTGTGCGCATGAGATTGCGCAGGCAGACGCAGGCCATCACAACATGCTCTGCATGCTCTGGCCACTGTGGAAGGCACGTCAGCAGGCAGTGGAACCTGTTCACCAACACCCCGAAGGCATTTTCCACCACACGCCTGGCCCAAGAGCAGCGATAGTTGTATAGCCTCTGATCGTGGTCCATATTACGTCGGGAGTACGGCTTCTTCATCAATTGGGGTAGTGCAAACGTGTCGTCCCCGATGAAACAGTATAGCATGGGCTGGTCATCTCCAGGGAGGGATTCCGGTTGCGGAATGTTCAATGTACCATTCAAGATCTTCTACTTGAGCTGGGAGCTGTTAACGATCTGAGCATCTGAGCATGCACCGTTAGCACCAACTTCAACCCACATTAATTCGTAGGCAGGATCCACCAGGGCCATGATGCTGATCCCTTATAGTTGTAGTAGGTTGAGCCGGATTTTGGTGGCTTCCTAATCCGGACATGTTTCTCATCAAGGGCACCAAGAGCATGGCAAAACTTCCAGCGGATGGCCAAGTTGCCGGTTACCTCCTTCCATTATTCCTCTGTGCTGGGGCAGTTGATCCCCTCGTCCCTGTATTTTCAACTATGGCACCGCAGACCCCACGGACAATAAGGCCGATGCTGTTGCTAGACACCGGAAACCCTGCAAAAGGGTCTTATAGATGATGCCTGCAGCGAGATACTTGACGGTTATGGCAGCTTCAACCCTGGCGTGAAGGCCCTGCATGGAACATGGCAGGTTCCATCATGACCATGTTCTTGAATTCCCTGGGGTCTTCATTCTCAAGCTCGACCATGAGATTCTCATACCAGCCGAACTGCTCCCGGCGTCTGAGCCAAGATCGAATCCAGCATGTCCTCGGACTACGTTGACCTCTTCTTCTACTCTCTTCCTCCTCCTCGCGTTGCCGGGCGACTGCCATGTCATGCCGGCCATCTAGGTAGAGTGCAGCAAGACCCTGTACCCTCACTTCTCTTTGCACTGAAGGTGCCTCGAGTTGCTGTAATAACTGATTCATGTTGCTGTTGCTGTTGCTCTTCAGAGATGTTGACAGGTTGGAAGCCAGGAAACATATGAATTGTACTGACAGAAGTTCACCTATTTATAGGAAGTTTGCGGACTTTACCGGCATTCGGAAAAACTTCATCGGAATTCTGAAAGCGTTCGGAAAGGGTCCGTCGTGTTCTATGTCCATTCGGGGTGTTCTGAAAGCATTCGGAACATACTGTGCATTCTGGAAGTGAACGAGCAGTTCGGAAAATGTTCTGAAAGAATTATAAAAGCGTTCGGAAAAGGTTCGTCGTGTTCTATGTCCATTCGGGGTGTTCGAAAAGCATACGGAACCCAGAACCTCTAAATTTTAATTCAGACTGCACCAAGAACTAGACGCATGTTTCCCGAGCGTTTTCCGTACATGCCGTATGCTCCTAGAATGCTTTCCGAATACACATGGAAGATGGTCGACGAAAATAATTTTGAGCATGCACAACACATTTTTGGAGCTACCGAATGCCGTTCCGTATGCACCCGTACGGAGTCGAACAACCTTGTATGCTCCTAGAACACACAGAATACTTCCCGAATTCGGATGTTTCGGAAAATTATTTTGAACATGCACAACAAAAGTTTGCTACCGAATGCCGTTTCGTATGCATCTGTACGGAGCCGAACAACAGCCAGTATGCTCCTAGAACACACCGAATGCTTCCCGAATATGATCCGTTCGCTCCCCGAAAATCCAAATTCATATTCGGAAAGCAAACGGAATGGCATTCGGCCCAATTTGATCACCTCAAAATGGATTTTCTTTTCTAGAATGCACAGTATGTTCCGTATGCTTTCAGAACACCCCGAATGAACACATGACGAACCCTTCCAGAATGCATGCGAAAAGAGTTCGGTCCATTATAGGTCGTTTCGCCCTATTCTGAATGCATTCTGAAAGAAAGCATTTTGAAACCATACTGAAATCATTCTGAAACCATACTGAAAGCATTCGGAAAGCAAACGGAGAGCTTCGGTGATACATTAGGGAAAAACACATTCGGAGGCACATTCGGACAGTTTAAAATAAAACACCACTTTCGTATTCGGAAAGCAAACGGAATGGCATTCGACCAAATGTGATCGGGCCATTAGACAGTCGTTCTTGTATTTTAATAATTATATTGTCTAGGGGAAATAACTCGTGCTTCTAACATTTTTCTAAAGTTGACTCCCTTAGACCATTGCAGGATAGGTAAACTAAGACGCTTGATTTTATGTGATGTAATGGACTAGGGAAAATATCTCGTGCTTCTGATATATTTCATCTCCTAAAGTTGCTTAGACCATTGCAGGATAGCTTAGCTTGCGTTGCAGAGAGATTATAACCATAACTTTTGAAGTGAAAAGGTGTCTTGCTTAATACAAGACAGAGTTATGGAACACAGAAATCTCAATTCATGACGGTGTGTTTTTCCAAGCTGAAATTCATAGTGGTAACAAAGATTTGGTAAAGCATGAAAGATACAAACGTTTGCTTAGATATCAAAGGAGCTTAGCAAAGTAGTCACCTTATGTCGTAAAACATGCATGAACGTTCAATATAATGTACTCAGAAGAAAAAGTTTAGTCACTGCTTATATATTGTGACTCAAATTTGGAAAACAAAAGCATAAAAGTAAAACCTAATTACCTACCGTATAGCTCATTTAGTATCCAGTGTTTATATCAAACAGTTTGACAAATAACGATATGTTAACCTCATGTTAACAAAGGGGTAACACAACAATCTGTCTATGTCAATATTTCATGTGTCCATCCCGTTTGTAAATTATAGCTAAACACCGGCGTCTCATATTATTTATTGTTTACTTATCATTTGGTGTTCTACGCCGTTTCAACATGTTTTTAGTTTGATCACGGAGTTTCCGGAGTAAGGTACCAGTACTACTGGTCCGTTTATCCTTACCGTCCTAGATAATCCCATACATACGCAATCGGGGCAAATTTATGTGATTTCGTTGGCCAATCAGGGATGTCAATGTTGTTAACGGGCATTGTGAGAGCGTGACATTTTGCTGGAGAACGTCAGTATGAACGGTGGCGGGAACTATAATCAGTATATAACAATTACGATCATATTTAGGTTATCACGTATGGTTTTAAGTTCTGTCTTCCCGCTATGTGAAATACCGCTCAATACCAAAACATTTCCACCACCGTAGCGATCACGTTGGACGATGTAAGTAGAGCCAAGCCTTTCACATTTCCGTCTCCATACTCGCATCCTGCCATCTGCTTCATGAAGAATAATATTGTACTCATCTATCAAAACGATCCTACCTTTCTATCCATCCAACATGTTGTCGAGCCAAATAAAGACGTAGGCCTACGTTCGATAGGATATCAACGTAAGGGCGACAAGCTCGATGTCTTGCAGCACTCAGCCGATTACAGGCCGTAAAAATCGAAATCCTGGTAAGTTGAGTTACATGCTTCCGGGCAACCATGATGCGAAAACGTCTGAATGAGGTCACCATTTCGGGATTTTCAAGAGGTGTCACGAGATTTACCTGATCACACTGTATGTATGGCGGAATCGTACTTGTAAACGAGACAATGTCAAAAATGTGCGACGTCAGCTACACGTACGCCATCTTCAAACAATCTTTAAACAATCTTTTCAAAATCTAGCGATGATCCTGGACGACGACCCATAATTGCTATAGATGTGATATGTCCAAATTATTCAAATACGACCGTTACACTATTCATTACAACAACCGATGTTGAACTTACCCAATTTACAATTTACCTGTATTCCCCCCCCCCCCCCCCCCCCCCCCCGCCCCCCCAAATTGACAAAACCTGTTTAGAGGATATTCGTAATATGACCGATTTGCAGGTGATACGTATGTCAATGACAATGTCAATTACATGTTTGATGGCAAATACAATGTCATTTACATTTTTCATGGCAATTACATGTTGTATATCAATTACTTGTTGCGTATTTCAATTAAAAGTTATATGTTAATTACGTGTTGCATTTTAATTATAGTTGTATATGTCAATTACATGATGTATGCTAATTATACATTGTATGTCAATAACATGTTGTATGTTAATATCATGTTGTATGTTAATTACATGATGTATGTCAATTACAGGTAGTGTATGTCAACTACGTGTTGTATGTTAATTACGTGTTGTATTTCAATAACATGTTGTATGTCAATTACATATTGTATATGTCAATTACATGTTGTATGTCAAGTTCATGTTGTATGTTAACTACGTGTTGTATTTCAATTACATGTTTTATATGTTAATATCATGTTGTATGTCAATTATATGTTGTATGTCAATTACATGGTGTATGTTAAGATCAAGTTGTATGTCAATTACATGTTGTAAATGGCAATTACATTTTATATGTTAATTGCATGTTATATGTCAATTACATGTTGTATGCCAATTACAATATCAATTTCATGTTGATTGTTAAAATTTACTTCAAGACGTTTAAAATTGTTCGCATAGGATCAAATCTCATTTAGACCTCAACATCGGTAGCGCGTATCGAACATAGTTACTGAGCTTTTTCTTTTGAGTATACATCTAGTAGTTACAGATCAAAGGCTACTCTCTTTATTACAATGTAAATCAACAAAATTCACTCCCCAATTAGAAGTATTTAATCTATTTTCCCAGCTTGCACATATATATCACTGACAATAGTTACATTGCCAACTTTGGGGAAATCCGGTGTCTCAAAAGCTCCAATGGAGAAAAGTTAAATTGCTCCCTTGAATTAATTAATCAATGGATCTTTCCATTTCAAACGATTATGTTAGGAAAACCTTTGTTCTTTAATATGATATTTTTAATATGATTCTATGATTTTTACATTTTGGTCCTTTTTTTAGGTTTTGTTGATCAACAACTTCTACAACCTACTCATTGAATATTCTCACTTTTCGAGAAATTGAAATAATTAAAAGAAGTGCATGTATTTGTTCACCTATGTTATGGAAAACATAACATGTTCAGTTGTTTTGAGGCAGCTGTGACTGTGACTGTATAAAGCAATGCTATACTGACCCCCTACAATTTGGATTATTTTGTGTAAACGTAGTTTACTGTAAATTAATCTCCAGGCACGGACTATTCATTTTTGTTCTATTATAGCACAGTATAAATAATCTTGTGTTATAAAATGAATCATGTTAATTTTAGAGTATTATATAAAATATTTCAAACAAGATAAAACAAATATGCCACCATCTTTTGTTGAACGCTAAGTAACCAGAAAATGTGGATACAGATTGTTTATTTTTTGCTTTTATATCTTAATTGGAATTTCAATATAGTTATCACTGTTATTTAGCGTCCTTTTGATTTTGATATAGCATGATTGTGATTAATGCACCAATGAGTGTGTAAACTATGCAACGACCTCTGTGAAATACCGCCAGTCAAGTAAAAAAAATTTGCAATAGACCCCCATTCTGTGTATACAATATTGTGCATTCATCTCAAATAGTATTCAATTAACAAGGTCTTCGTGTATGTAATAAAACAAACTCGGTAAATCCTTGTCTTTATGTATTCCGTGATCTGCAGTTAGCCCCTTGCTGGCAGCACTTTGAGTGCTTTGATTATTGTCAAATGACTGCACTAGCAAATACAGTCCTCTATCCTAAATATCTAGTTGTGTTGTGTCATGTATTGAGTATGTGAGGTGTTTGATGCATATTAGAGGGTGAGTATAATTGTTTTACCCACAGTTAGTTACGTGTGAGTAAATATACATACGATATACAAGACAGGGAAATATGAACAAACATAGTATCGTTATGATGAATGCATTTTACACGAATTTAATACGAATTGAACATGAATTATCCTTTTCCACATACAACAAGGGCAACAGGAGAAGTTGTTTATTGTGATGAGACCGTTTACAGGGTAAATTACCAGTACTGATTGTATGTTTATTGGAAGGCGGCTTCCTGTAGGTATGCCTACACATTTAGCACAAGGATAATTATTAGACCTGCCAGTGTGACCACATATCGGGATTTCTCTTTGTCCTTACTAAGTACATTAATTTAAGGTAATGACTTTTTAAACATCCCTTTTACACTCTATATACATGTGTGAATGATATGTATTGCTTAAAGGGAGGTAATTTGAAGTATATACAACAGTCTTCAAAAGGATAAATATATCAGTATTACCGTCTACAGTTTAAATTAAATTTGTGTGAATTTAAATGTTCTTTTTTCTTATTTCTACATGTACATCGAAATATTGCGGCTTCTCTTTGACGCTTTGCGTTAAAGATTCGTATTGTAATAGTCTGAATTACCTGCCCCTACCATTACACCATCGGGTTAGATATACACCAATAATGGCGGCGCCCTGTGGACATGGTGTAGCAGCGAAAAGGCTACGGAGACAACCTTTGAGTTGACCAAAACGATTTTATCCTCCAACAGAGGTTTGCTTTATTATTCATTTATTTATTCCAAACATCAAGTTGTATTTGTCCGCTGTAGAATTTACGAATATCAATTGTATATTTACTAATTAACTATATATGCGATATGGATTTATAATGGAAGATGACCAATTTAGTCGTCATTGATGATTCTTGCCAGATCAATTTACTATAGTATGCCGGGTACCAGGTTATGTTTACATCACACGATAATCGACATTCGGAGGATTTGAAATTAAAGGCAATTACCATCACATGAGATACGTGTATTGTCCCTATTGTCCAATTTTGATCATAGACAATTGTCTTCGACCTTCCAGATCGCTTGCACTAAAAAAATGTAAACATGTAGGATCGAGATCAAACTGTATGGAGACGCAGGCTGATCTCGATCTTCACTGCTTGCTTCTCTTCCTCCTATACATCATCGACTTCATCGAGAAAGTGTCGTCAATACCCCTCTCCACAACGCCTTTTTGCAGATGATAGTTTCCTTTGCAGAAAGATCCGCACCCAGCAGGATGTAAACAGCCCTACAGGATGACATTAAAGATTTGGCAGATGCCCTTCAACCCCTCCAATTGTGAAAGTATCCGATTCACAGAAAACACATCCACATCAAGGCGAACTACACAATCCATGGACGACATAACAAAGAAATCCAAAAATTCACTTAGCTTCCTGCGATGAAATATAGCCGGATATAGTATATGGGATACCAAAGCCTAGTGCTACTCTAGCCCTGTGAGGTCAATCTTAATTAGAGTATGTCTGAGCTGCATTGTATCCTCATAACCGTTGGCAATATCACACAACTTGAATCGGTTCAGCACATACAAATAAGATTCAACATTTGGGACCACCAGCATCACCAGCCAGATGATGTCCAACCTGGATTTGGACCCTCTAAATCAGATACGGTCAGATAATCGACTTGCGATGATGTACAGGATCAACAATGGCGTCATTGTCATCCCAGTTGACAAATTCCTCCGCCCAGAAATACTTTCAATACGCGTCCGCTTCATGCGATACATACTGCCTTTCTACAAGACCGATATATATCGTTATTCATTTTTTCCAGCTCGAATGCGTCTGTTGAACCAACAACAGGAGGTCATCATCACAGCCCCAAAATTAAAAGCCTTCAAGAACGGACAGGCTGGCTGCCACTAGCTATAATGCAATGTATGTACAGTGGTTTTAACTGTTTTTATCTGTTTTACACTTGTTGTGCACCTCACAACGACCGTGTACATATTTCATATGCAAAGATGCTCCAGAGTGAGCCCTGCATATTACCCAGAAGAAGTAGAACACACTAGAGGCCACATTTATTTTATATCACCTCATTCATTATACAATTCATCAAAATATTCATTTGCATTAAATCTAGTTTATGTATGGGGTCTAATGCTAGGTCAAATTTTGGAAAGCGTTTGTAGATTTTCTAGTGACACCTCTCCCATTAAAAATTTACTCAAACCATTCTTTTCCTACATGTTATCTTCACCAAACATGTACATCATCTAGCCAGATACTTCATTGCGATAGCGGGACAAACGATTGGCATTTGGGTCGTCTGGTGACCCGCCTTATCATCTGCGAGCTTTCCTATTTCATATTTGTGATAACCCCATTGGACCTAGTTGTAACAACAACGTGACATAATGCGTAGGTAAATTCACTTTCAATAGTGTCTGTTTTTAAATTTCTAAGAATTTTAATTATTTTGTATTCTGGGCCATATTCAAATCAATATTTTCTTTTGTAAACGATCTTGTGAATACAAGCACGTATCTATCTTACTCTAATGAAAAGTCACAGAGAAACTCAATTTAAAGCACTGAAAATCGGGCCCATATGGAAACTTAATGTTGATTGTTGGTTGTTTTACGCCGCTTTTAACAATGTTTCAGTAATATCAAGGCGCTTCCTGGCTAAGTTACCAGTACTTATGGTCAATATATCCTGATACCAACCAGTCAGTCGTTATGCTTACTCCAAAACCCGGGGCGCCAAGGAGGACAGCCATAACTACTTTTTTCAAAGTCTTTGGTATGACCTGGTCGTGGATCGAACCCGCGACCTCCCGCACCCACGAACGCTCTACCACTACACCACCGAGTCGGTCGGAAACTTAATGTAACAAGAAACAAGAACAACGCAAGCATGTGTCATTGTTTTTATCTATTTTGATCAGTTAAAAACGGCAATAAATCATTAATATACAAGGCAGATGTTTTGGTCCTTGCAGCATAACTTTGCCGTATGATGATGGTTGAGTTTTAAAAGTCATAGCTTGGCGGCTTAGGAGAAACAGAATATAAACTTAGTGCTAAACCAGTGTAAGTCAAATAAGGACCAGACCTATGGTAGCTGAAAATGTTCGATACACTATTCCAAAGATAGCTAGTAGTCTAGTTATTTCAGAAATAAGAAGAGCTTTGTGCTTTGAAACTCATTTGTTGACAAAAGGTTAAGATTTCGATTGCGCAAAACATTTGAAAAAAAACCAAAAACATTTTAATCCTTCTAACATTTACTCTTTGGGGATTATACTTTGGTTTGTTATGTTTCGCCCCGGCTACGCATAACTAACAAACGAAGTCTTATCAGTAAATATCAGACATGGCCGATCATTACAAAGAGGCCAAGAAGGTTTTATATGCCATCTTCTTCTGTTATACAAACTCCTTGCAAATGCGGTAGGACCATCACAGGCAAATTTTACAAGAACTTACATCTGTAAACACCCAAGTTAATGTTTGAAAGTCATATAGCTTACTAATGCTTCAGTCCCCCAAAGGTAAATGTATACAATCGTACTTAGTACAAGAAAAGGTAATCGAATTTTAACCGAATTTCCATTACTAATAACTGTAGGAACCCTGAGTGAGTTTTCGTTTCGTTGCGTAAGTGGTTAATTTAATGTTCTTTGATCTATTTCTAGGTGTTGTTGTGTTGACGCTGTTATTGTTCCATTGTTACTTTTCAAGTAAGTACTATCCATTGATGATCTACTGCTGTGTTTATTAAATATGCGGGTCTTAATTTGATTTTTCTTTCGGCGATAGCTGTTATCCTCAGTTTTGACCTAGAAGTTAAACAAATGATCTAGATTGTAGACTAATCAAATGTTGTATTTAATGAATAATATCGAAGAAATAAAGGAAATGAAACGTTTTGATTGGTTCATAGTTAAGGTGGCGATCCTACGAGAGGCACTAAAAAATGAAGTTTTAAAATGAAATGTTCTGCATACTAACTTTTAATTGTTTTCCTTAAGAAATAAATTTCTGTTAAAACAAGAATTCCACGGAATGATATGTCTCGTCGTGTCTGCTTTAACCGTTAATACACACACATGGGAGAGAACAAAATTAAAATACAATGACAAGTTAGATGAAAATAAAAAAATGCATTAGATCTATAATATTCAAATGGCTATTGACTTTCTCCGAATAATAAATGGATTACCTCAGACTAACAGGACACCTAGACCATTTATTTTCACTAAGGATCCAGTCCACTGTGCAAAAGTATTCGATCAAATACATTAAGTGATTTCTTAGACATGAACTTCATGGTAGTTGCACACAAAACTTTAAACAGTGTATTTGTTAGTAAAACATATTTAAAAAAACCAAAATAAATTATAACCAGTATTTTTAAGTAAAACATATTAAAAAAAAAATAACCAGTATAAATTTTTTGTAAGTAAAACATTTAAAAAAAACAAAAAGAAAAAAAAAAAAACAATATATATATATATATATATATATATTTTTTAAATAAATTAAAACAAAAAGAGTACTCAACATCTGCATTATATTTTTTCATGTAACTATGATCTAAGAATGAGTGTCCTAGCACTAGTACTTATTGAGAAATAGTGTAAAAATGAAAAGTTAATGTTGGAGGTAAATGCAAAATTCAGCATCAAACAATGTCAATGGACCATGAAATGTAGGTCACACTCAGCATCTGCAGTATATAATGTGATGCAGGGTGTCAGTTGTAACTATGATTCAAGTATAAGTGTCCTAGCACTATTAATTATTGAGAAATAGTGTAAAAACGAAAAAAACTTAACGTTGGAGGTAAATGCAAAATTCAGCATCAAATAAAGTCAATGGACCATGCAATGTAGGTCATACTCAGCATCTGCAGTATAAAATGTGATGCAGGGTGTTAGTTGTAACTATGATCCAAGTATAAGTGTCCTAGCACTAGTACTTATTGAGAAATAGTGTAAAAACGAAAAACTTAACGTTGGAGGTAAATGCAACATTCAGCATCAAACAAAGTCAATGGACCATGTAATTAAGGTCATACTCAGCATCTGCAGTATATAATGTGATGCAGGGTGTTAGTTGTAACTATGATCCAAGTATGAGTGTCCTAGCACTTGTACTTGTTGAGAAATAGTGTAAAAACGAAAACTTAACGTTGGAGCTAAACATGAATGTTTGACGCCGCCGCCGTCGCTGTCGCCGTCGACGGAAAAGCAACACCTTAATCTCGTCTCTCCTTCGTCGCGGAGAGACAAAAATCAGTGAAAACGTATGAAATATAATATTCAAGAGCAAAATATTAATTATTTTTGAAACATGATAAGTTTTCAGTTATTATCGTCAATTGAAACTTATACACCTCTTGGGAGCCTTGCGTAATCTCCAGTCATGTGTCGTATTCTCGGCCTTGATAATCTATTTATAGAAATTGAAGCTGGATGGAGATAGCCGATAAGCCTTTGGTAAACACATAGATTATTGCGCAAATTTTATAATTCATGGAAAATTACTGATTGTTTTGATTATTATCGGCGTTTATCTTTTTTAAAGATATTTCTTGTTGAAATTTGACAATATCTTAAATTGAAAGCATAATTATTTAATGAAGATTTGAATAATCTGCATGATTGAAACGATGATTTACATACTATATATTGACGTTATTTACATTTGGCGAAATCAATGGGTACCGCAAATATTGCCAAATATACAACACGCAAACAATAATATTCATATAGCTTTTGTTCTTGTCTTAACAACTATGAATACAGGATTAGCTGTTGGAGAAAGTATCAATAAATGATGACACACCGTGTTACATGCATTAGTGATGTACATTAAGACTTACCACAGATATTTGTACGAGGGCTGATCGAAATGTTCCTGACTGATCTTAATATTCAGAAGTGAAATCCGAACGGGAAAGATTATTTGAAAGCACATATATCATTAAGATTCCATGATTGAGGATGAAAATCCATGATTCTGTTATGGCGATGGCATTTTCTAAATTTTATCTCCAATATTTAAGCGGTGCCTCTTTTTTATCTGATCGTATACCAGTCATATCACAAACGGAACAAACACTCAACAACTAAATAAATGTTACTTAAATCCCCAAATGATAACATAAGTATACTTGTTATGTTACAGATGCCGGACAGCTTTGTTCCTCCTGTAGCGGCGTGACCGACCAGCGTTCGTGTCAGCACCATGTAAAATGCGAAGATTGGGAGGTGTGCTTTTTAATTGGGTTTACAGTGTTTTCAACATGTTTTCAGTTATACACGTTTTCATGATCCCTGTGCGACAAACCGGTACTAGGCTAACAAATGGCACTCTTCCATGACAACCCTAAGACGTGGTTTTGAGCTCGGAAAGTCACACACAAATGAGCCGTCCTCGCAAGAAAACCAACACTATGGACTCTGCGTAAATTATCGACTCGGATCGGCCTACGCATATCGTGCAGGCTTTCCGGGACAGACAATTTGCGCCCCTGTGGATTTTCTGTTTCAGGAATCATTACTCTATACCTCTATCCCACTGAGACGTAATATGTCGGCCCGGATCAGTCTGCGCGGAGTGCGCAGGCTACTCTGGGTCGATACATTACGCAGAGGCCATATTGTTAGTTTTCTCACGGGACGGCTCAACTTAATAATGGAGAAGTCATGCTTATTGCGAAGTATTCAAACCCTTGGACGATTTATAATCATAGTGGGTGAAAACAACTTACCGACAGAATTCAAAACATATGAGCCGTCCCGCGAGAAAACCAACATTGTGGAATCTGCGTAAAGCATCGACCCGGATCAGCCTTAGCATGCTGCACAGGCTTACCCGGATAGACACTTTTCGCCTCCTGTGGATTTTCTGTTTCAGGAATCAATACACAATACCCCTATCCCTCTGAGCCGGAATGTGTCGGCCCGGATCAGTCTGCGCGGATTGCGCAGGCTGATCTGGGTCGATACATTACGCAGAGGCCATACTGTTGGTTTTCTCGCGGGACGACTCATATCACGACCGACAGCTCACATTTTCTTATATCATTTTCTGTTTTATCATTAAATGCAATAATAAACACAACTCTGTCATTAGCTTCAGATTGACTTACTCTGAACAGCATAGTTGAGTACATAGTTGAGTTATTTGATGTCATTTGTAAAACCGAAATTCACGAAATGGCAGCTTGAAATGTAATATTCAACAACAATACAAAATAATTTCAAACAACTATAATTTCAGAACTATTACCCGACTTATTAGAATCTATTACTATTTTACGATATACCCATTGGCTGCTAATTCAAATGTAATGTAGCTCAGCTTAGAACTAAGTGCTTGATTTGCGTTCACTTTCTCCTCACCACTTGTTTAAAATGCAGCGTGTTGTGATTACACATAATTTGATATCATCATAAAAACAGCATTTATTATTTTTGTAATTCATGGTAACTTAAATACTCTCGTTTAACATTGGATGTTAAGCAATCTACTATTGTTTTAAGCACAATGTGTCTGTTTATCGAAACGGTTTATTACAAACACGTGTTTTTACTTGTATAATGCCCGTTTTGAATTCATTTCAGGAATGTTTTGTACGACAATACGTGACCGAATCAGGTGCGCAATTATACGACCTCGGGTGCATTACATCTTCAGTAAGTACAAACATTCTGTGTATTTTCCCATTGAATGGCCTTGGTTTAAAACGTATTCATATAATGCCCCTTTACAACGTATACTTATTATTCGAAAACTGCAATCCAATTAAGTAGTGGCTTGGTTTTTATAGATCACTTGATTCCAAGGCTGAATGTGATCTATTGGGATTTCGAAGTCAACTTTTATCTCCTAAACCACTGGACCAATTACGACAAAACTTCCCAGATTATTCCTTTGATTGAACCGAAAATCAAAAGAATCCTGCTCTCTGAATCTGCTTGCTTGTCTGGGTTCAAGATAATTTACCTTCCCAAGTTGACACTATACAATTGAATTCAATCCATTATGATAAGCACAGATAGGGGCATAAATGACAAAACTTTTCCTTTTGCTGCTATACCATTACTCAGAATATCGATTAAGTACCATATTTGCCGCCTTTTTCAAATTGGCAATTGGCATAACTTGCCCTGTTTCGTTTTAACTCTTTCAGTGCCAAAGGCAATATTGAGCTTTTTGCAAACAATACAGATTCAGGTGAGGCAGCTTGTAACGAGCTGTCTCACCTGAAATATGCATTGTTTGGCTGTAAGTTATAAAGATATTCCAAAAATCCTTTAACATGAAAATAGTTTCGTCCGAGTTTGAACATGGAAGAGTATACTTTAAACAATTCGGCGCTGAAAGGGTTAACATTAAAAATATATACCATGATGCTTACTATTTTGAGACCGAACGTCGTTTTTGGTAGGATTGCACAGTCATGGAGCCATATCGTGTTTGTGGTAAGATTGCACAGTCATGGAGCCATATCGTGTTTGTGGTAAGATTGCACAGTCATGGAGCCATATCGTGTTTGTGGTAGGATTGCACAGTCATGGAGCCATATCGTGTTGACCCATTAACTTTCGCATGCTTTACCACAACCCCACACAGCAATCATATCCACATAGACTATCGATGTTACAGTCACATATACCCTTTTTTATCATGAAAATGAATGTTGGATAGACCGTAGTTCGATCTTATACTATCATGAGTATACTGTTGTTGTTGTTTGTATATCACTGACAAGGTTCAATTCGACAATACAAATACTTAGTATGTATCATTGGTCTATTTTATACGATTTCAAAATATGAAACGATTATGCTTTGCAGGTTTGTCCTACTCCCTCAATGCCAGTTGGTAAGATAGGTGAAGGTCATCATATGCTGTGTTTGGCGTGCTGCAACAATACAGGCCTGTGTAACCAAGTCATATCTTGTGAATCAGATCACAATCAATGTATATCTTTGAAAAGAATGTCACACACATGAAACAACACTGACTCATACAACATCTAACAATATCAACTTGGTATACTTCAATTTAATATCGTCTCCTTGTACCATCATATTTAAGTAAATATCCCAAAGTGTCCTATAATTCTACGCGACACTATTTATACTACCATATGTTAAACTTTGGTCAAAACAGAATAGATCCGCCGGACCTATCTCTCCACTCCTAACTCTCATTCTGCCCCATGAGTTTTGATCTGGGCTGCACCTCCACACGATATTGTTCTAACTCACGCTTGCTTCTCTTTCAGTTATCTACAACATCGGACCCTCTAGCAAGATATGCACATATGTTATGAATATTGGAAATCACAGGTCAATGGTCAACTCCTAGTGGAGCGCCATCCGAGAGTGCAAACACTCAAAATGCATTGCTATTCCGTGTCGCTATATTACAAGTGATCAACATTGTTTCTATCTTAAAACTTGCTGAATTTATTTTTTCAGATCCTTATAACATGTTTCATAACAATATGCATAATCGTATTGTTTGCAGGTCCATTAATTCCTCGGGACTGTTCCGAACTGAATATACAAGAGAGAAACAACGACACTTACACCATCTACCCATACGATGTAAAACACAAACCCGTCGCAGTTTACTGTATATTTGACTACGCAGATGTTGCTTGGACGGTAAATATTGTGACAACGGACACTGACATTTATTTGTAGGACCACATGACTCGTAGAACAAAGGTTATTACATCTTTATCGGAAAATAATGTGTTGGACGAGTTCAAACACAATCGTCCCCATAATCAAGAAATAATGTATATTTTGATATTGTCTTTTTAAAATTTGTAATTTGTATGTTATTATTTAAAAAAAAAAAGTATTTCGAACATTTAGAAAAAATACACTTGTTTTGAATTGTTTTTGAACAGTATCAAAGTATTCAATAACGGTTGTTATTGTCTGGGACTAGTAGTCCCTGCTATTGTTTATTGTCTTATGATGAGTTTGAAGACCAGTTTACATCGTGTGTAGTTATACAAGTAAATGACACGCAGTGAACACCATACTGTATATTTACACAATGAGCTGTCTGCATATTATACGTATTTTCTGACGTGTAGTTCAATGACATTACTACATGTAATGATACACCAATTAGTCGATTGGTTCTGTTATAGATATATTTCACAGTTTTCACACTTTAAAGAACGGAAGTAAATATTGGGGAAGAGCGTGACATATCCTTATTATTTTCAAGTGATTTCCAAAACCAGGCCAGCTGTTTAAATATGCATTGCATTTGGGCGATTCGGAATTACTGAATTATTCAGGTATCTGCATTCCACACCATGTTAAATTCACTTATATACCATCTGAAAAATATTTATTTACCACATTTGTTAACAGGTAATACAAAGAAGATTTGACGGTTCAGTGGATTTCTATCGTGATTGGAGAGACTATGAATACGGATTTGGTACTACTAATGTGGAATACTGGCTTGGTAATTCTAAACACGTTTATTATTGTTGCTGAATTAATAACTTACTTTCCTCACCTCCTTCTATCTTTCAAAATAATGATACTTTTTCTGGTTTCCTTTAACATTATTTAACCAGAATAAGATATTGACATCTATCAGTGATCACCCTCTACCAGAAGTGGATCGCTGTATTCTGAATGTAATTGTTATATATTTATTGTACATTAAGGTCATTAGGTGACCGCAAACAGTTATTGAAATCAGTTGCCCTCCCATGCAGAGTTATTTGTTTGGTGAGCATTACTTGATTTAAGATGACTTGTGTTATTATTACAGGCCTGGAAAATATCCATGCGTTGACATCAATCCCTAATTATGAGGTAAAATTTGTGATGACCAATTTTGACAAAGTTACAAAACATGCAATGTACAGTTCCTTCCATATTGCCGACGCTTCGGCGAAATACCGTCTCACAATTTACGGTTACTCTGGCACTGCAGGTAGGGCTATGTTTGTGTTATTCATATTCGTGATAGGATACGTGTAAAAGGGCGTCTGCTTTGAAAACATTAGACAAAAACATAATCCAAACTCTTTTTGATTTTGATCTACAGTGGGATGCATTGTAGATATAGTAAGTAAGTAGATATAGAGTGTGTAGAGACATTTATCGTTTCTACAAATTGCTCTATTTTCCAGATTATTTGACATTGTCGGTAGAAGTTGTCAGTATAAGAAAAATAAGAAAATCACCGGTATTCGTGTTGAGTTATCAAAGTGTGCAAATCCTGCAAATGTTGTCCAGTTTTGCATTTGCAAGAGACCAACACTGATTCTAGAACTATCACGGTAACATGTTGGGTTGCAGAGGACTAGATAAGGGAGAGTGAACTGGTTTTTACTCAACAATATCTCTCTAACCAAATCCTATGTTGTAGGTACTCAACATAATCGTCTCACTGAGAAGATTCTTTTGAGTACCCACGATTAGGGTTTGAATGTCAAATAAAGATTTTGGCACTTGAAAACATCGCAATTCTTAGAACTCTGGGGTTGTGCAGCCAGCAGTATAGAGCCTGGCCAGACGGCATTATTTTGACTGCAACTTACATTAAGACATTAACTTGTAACATAGTTACAAGGGAAAGAATGTATATCCTTACGCACTGTATACTATTTTAGACGCAAAGAAAGACATTTAGGTGACTGGTTAAGACATGGTTCTAGAAATAGAATGAAACCAACTCACTGTTCGCTCGATCATCAAACTATACGAAAAGGTCACACACGTTCGGCCACGTATTTGCTATTTCTTTTTAGACATGCGTATATAAAAAACACCAATATTTTACAATATTTAAAAGGCTGCTGACACATAGCTCTCGTAATTTATTAAGCGATTATTTTAGTGTTTTACGCCGCTTTCAACAAATGTTCAGTTATATCACGGCTTTTCCTGGGTACCAGTACTGCTGGTACATGTCTCCTGACTCCAGTGAGTCAATCTTTATGCTAACCCCACAACCCTAAGGGCCAAGGAGGGCAGCCATTATTACTATTTTTTAAGTTTTTGGTAGGACGCTCTACTATAACACTAGCGAGGCGATCAAGCTCTCATAACTGAGAGAGTCTTCTTTTGGGGACGTCATAAGGTAATCGATTATGCCAATCTGTTTAGAGTATGGACACAAAAAGACACAGTTCGTGTGTTCATCAATAATACAGTAACACTTGGTGGGAATTAGATACAACGGAAAAGTGCCATAAAAGATCGAAGACGAAAACTATATTTTGTTTGGATATATTTTTACTGTGGCGATTTGACCATCTTCTAATGAAAAGTCCCATTTTACAGAATATATTTTCGCAATCTGAGCATATTTCATGTACATGTTTGTTCAAATTGCCTAGCCTATAAACGTGATTAGAATGATTTTAAATTATTTTCATCATTATTAAGATGGAAAGTGGTAATATAAGCAGTTAAATTCTCAACAATACATTCATTGTCTTAGTAACACAAAACACGACCCGGGGTGTTTGAAAGTAATGGCAATCACATTCAGTTTGTCAACACGTTTCTATATGTTTTATGATGACCAGATGGCTAAAGAATTCAGACAGTCTGGTCTGGACTTTAGCTCTAGTCGCAAATCAAATTCTCAAAGGTCGTGTTTCCCATGCCATACTTATGTAAAAACACTTTAAAATGATTGCAAGTGGAATGATTTGAAATATAGACCATGCACGATTTTGTTTAAACAGGAGATGCTATGAAATACCATGACGGGATGATGTTTTCCACATACGACCAGAACAATGACGAAAGTCAAGAAAACTGCGCAATGCAATACCACGGGGCCTGGTGGTACAACAAGTGTTTTAAATCAAATCTGAACGGAAAATATTTACACGCTAATCTGACAGTGGATAATTCAGATATCCTGTGGGAAAATTGGTGTAAATCCTGCGTTCTGCAATCTACTGTCATTATGATACGAAAATCATAGAACACCCACAAGATTAAGATATTATATCTATAATATTAAATATATAATATTAATATAATACGTCGTTGTCTATATATTACACATATATGTTATACATCATTTTGTCAACGATTCAATTTCGAGTCGAAACAAAATTACGAACAAAAATGGCGGCTCGTTAATTAATGTTTTCAACGACCCTAGCACACGTTGTAGTGGATAATTATTGCTCGAAATATCGTAAGTGTTATTGATCAAAACAATTCAAAGCAATTGTTAATTTTCCAAATGCTCGAAGTGTTTAAAACAAACAAAACGATAAAGTTTAAATAGCCAATATCAAATTATACAATAAAAGGCTTATTGCATGATTATAGGAAACTATTGTGTTGGGACTCGTTCCTTCGGCGGAATTCTGCCTTCGCGAGCTCGGGCAACTCACCAGAAGGAACTCGTCCAACACAATATTTTCCCATATTTATGCAATATATTATTGTATACTTTTATATTTTTCCTTCTATTTTCCACGTGAAAAAAAAGGATGCAATATCTGTTATTGTTGTACGCAATATGTGATATCGCACTCAGATGTTTTTCAAGAGTTGCTAATGACAGAACTATTTACATAGTTCTGTATAGTAAATAGTTCTGTATAGGTTATTAATGGCCCTTTCACACAATGTGGCCTTACGAAGACCATGCCGATGATCACGCCAAACACCCCTGATGTGAAAAAGTTATCAAATTGTCGTCAAAACTCAGCAATTTGGCAAATTAAAGACTAATCACGACTGTACGGCGATGCTTCTACATAAACAAGAATTATGCGTAATTAAAGGTCTCGCCGTCCCCTGCTTTTACTATCAATTCAAGTGTGAAAGACAAAAAGTAAAATAACAAGACTTTAACATTGAGCTAAACACAATTGTAAACATGACAAATGAACAAAAGACCAAAAGTACACAAAATTCATAAACAAAAATCCAAATGTATGACCCCAAAAACAATTCAATATTTTTAAAAACTTTATTCATTAAATGTGTGTCCAAAAGTTGTAGTCGATCTAACAACACATTTTTAGCTCAACGCAGAACTAAAAAAAAACAAGAAATTAAAAAAAAAATACAAATGCGAAAAGTTTAAAAATAAAAGATATTCAAAAATAAAAAAGGAAAAAAAAGAGCTAAACGGTTTACCCTGAAATGTGTGTTCACAATTTGAAATTAATCCAACAAAATATGAAGAAGCTATGTCCAATTCCTCAAAAATCAAGTGTTTTACCCTAAAAAACGGTCATCTTCAGCATACAATTCGCAGAAGGGTATTAGATGTAACTATATTCCAAATATGAAAGCCCTACTAGTACCAGTACTTATTGAGAAAAATAATAATTAAAATAAATTTTAAAAGTTGAGCTAAACGCAAAATTAAACAAGAGCACCGCGTACGGCACAGACGCTCGACTGATAGGGAGGGAAAAAAAATGAGCTAGACAAAAAACCTTAACCGGACGTCCACGCCGCCGACACCGACCACGACGCCAGGGTCATGACAATAGCTCTCGTTTTTTTTTTTCAAAAGTCGAGCTAAAAATACAAGAAATGAAAAGAAAAAAAAAAAATCAAATGTTTGACCCAAAAACCCGTTTTATATGTTGGAAGTACTTTATTATATGTGTACACAATTTGTAATCAATCTAACGAAAGTAAGGAAGCTATGACCAAATCACCAAAATCATGTTTTTTACCGCAAAAAGAAGGTCACACCCAGTATCTTTAGCATACAATGTGAGAAGAAGGGTATTAAATGTAACTATATTATAAATATGAAAGCCCTAGTATCAGGACTTATTCAGAAAAAAATGAAACAAGAGGGCCATGATGTCCCTAGATCGCTCACCTGAATTGTGCAATGTGATTTCTAATGCAAAGCACATGAAGACAATTATTCTGACAAAGATTCAAAATGCCACCTCCATGTTAACAAGATTTTCCTTCATTTTGGCCTAGTGACCTATTTTTTTTACCTGATATGACCCATATTCAAACGTAGACAAGATGTCAGCAAAACAAACATTCTAGTTTCAACTTGCTTCAAGTAAAATGTGGCCTGCGGAGTTTTAACAGTATTTTCCTTCAATTTGGCTTAGTGACCTAGTTGGAATCCAATATGACCAAATTTGAAGATGTTGAAGCAAAAAAATGCGGCTTCTACAGAGTTTACAAGATTTTCCTTCAATTTGGCCTAGTGACCTAGCTTTTATAAGAAGAGGGCCATGATGGCCCTGGATCACTCACCTGATTATTTTTTCACTTAAGCTATATAAGCCCCGCCCCCTGGCGGCCATAGTTTCCGACCAATCAACTTGGCTTGAAGGAACTGATAGAGGGTCACCCTAGGAACATTTCTACAAAATTATTTGAAAATCGGCTTGACACTTTTGGAGAAGAAGATTGTTTAAGTTTTCACTATAGCCATATAAGGCGAATAGCCCGTGATGGCCATGTTTTTGACCAATCAACATGGCTTGAAGAAATCTGATAGAGGGTTATCCAAGGAACATTTCTACAAAATTATTTGAAAATCGGCCTGACACTTTCGGAGGAGATTTTTTTGTTTTCACTATAGCCATATAAGGCAAAATAGCCCCTTTCCCCTCCCCCTCTGGCGGCCATGTTTTTCGACCGAGCGACATGGCTTGAAGGAATCTGATAGAGGGTCATCCATGGAGCATTTCTACAAAATTATTTGAAAATCTCCCAACCAGTTTGGGAGGAGAAGATTTTTAAAGTTTTCACTATAGCCATATAAGGCAAAATAGCACTGCCCACTGGAGGCCATGTTTTTCGACCAATTAACATGGTTTGAAGGAATCTGATAGAGGGTCATCCAAGGAACATTTCTACACAATTATTTGAAAATCTGTCAACCAGTTTGGGAGAAGAAGAATTTTGAAGTTTTTTTCATTTCGTTGCCATGGAAACCAGAATTCTGCATGGATCCCACAAATTTGAAGGAAATCTGGTGAGGTCATTGAGAGGATGCTTTCTGTGAAGTTTTATCCCAATTGACCCACTGGTTACTGAGGAGAAGAAGTTGACGCACGACAAAAGGCGATCACAATAACTCACCTTGAGCAAAGCTCAGGTGAGCTAAAAAACGTAACTTTAACGTTGAGCGATACGCAAATAGTTGACGCCGTTGCCGTCGCCGTCGCCAGAAAAGCAACACCTTAGGCTCGCTTTCGCAAATTCGTCGCAGCGAGACAAAAAGCGCTGCTGACTACTACGATTACGCCGTGACCAATGCCGACCAAGCGGTCGTTTATACTATGTCGCCACCTCGACGAACAGGACCATACTACGTTGTTACACAGACCTAGAAGACTATAGGAAGGCACCACATCCTTTTTCAACTTCTTGAGGATGCAAACAGAGATGTTCGATGTGTTGCTGCAAAAAGTTGGTCCTGGGATGCAGAAGAAGGGTGCAGGCAGGAGAATGGCTATAGAACCAGAAATGAAGCTGGTCATCCCCAATAGACATCTCGCTTCAGGAGACAAGTACCCCCAGCCTCATGTCTAACTTTATATTGGGAAAGAATACCACCACCTTACCCATACCTGAGGTTTGCAATTATTGAGGAGTATAAGGAAGAGGAGATTCAGAGTCAAACTACTCCAGATGAATGGAGCTGCATAGCAGAGGAATACAAGAACAGATGTAATGTTGTGCCCTTATCAGATGTCCACCGAACAGTGGCTCTTTGTACCATAATTACAAGGGCTTCTTTTCTGTGGTGAGCTCTTGCTGATGCTGATTACTTCTAGTTTGACTGTGGTGGCCTTGGCTCAATGTTTGTGATGCTCAAATATTCAACACAATTTACTGAATCTGTGCTTAAGCAGTGCCTTTCATAGATCGATTGGATTTCCATGGCAAGACACATTGCCTTATGACGAAACGGCTCAAAATAGTTGCCGACGGTGCTGCGTATTTATTACGACAACAGAGAGCTCATTACGATGCTTCCAAGCTGTTTGTACGATTATAGCGTTCCCACTACATTCTTAATAAGACTGCCACGCTTTTTGATTGCCACGACCCGGCTACGCTTATTTGGTGTACGTTCAAAATAAGCTGCGGGAGAGCGTAGAGGTTCCCGACCTAGGATATTTCACCCCGACCAAAGCACGCTCATGAAGATCATCCCACGTTTGGTCCACGATTGGGTCTGATTGGCCACTCTCTCTGCCGCTTTTCCATCGAAGTCAATACTGCGCCACTCAATTCGCTTTTTAGCAACGGAGCGTAAGCCTATATGTTTGAACTGACAAAGAAATAGCGGTAAGCTTTGAGTTAACATCCCTTAAGAAGTAGAAAGGAAATCAAAGAAACTTGCTGTTAGTATATTGCGATTAACATAATTTAAAAAAAAAATGTTTTTTACGCCAAGCGATGAAAACCTGAAAACCTATAGTTTGCAAGAGAAAGAAAGTATCAAAGACAGTGTAACGATTTAAGTACCACCGAGCATTTATCACGATAAGTTCAAATAATAAGATAAAAGAGTTTGAGGAAGAATTACTCATTATAAAAAGAAAAAGATTTCAATCACAGAATAACTTATTCTTAGCAATATATAAAGGGCGCAGCTTCACTCACTGTTTGAGCTGGCTTCATTGAGCCAGAGCTGCTCTCTAACGACTATCTAGTTCACCATATCAATCAGAAGAGGCCCGAAAGCTACCCAGAAGGAAGCGATGTTTCTCTTCTGTAAACAACGGTAGGCTTTACAGCGCCTTGGTAAGCCCCAGCAGCTCCCTTACACCAAACGTATTTAAAAGCCCACTACGCTTCGGGCAACACGGTGAAGCTTGGCAAACTGTCTCACACTCTCAATACAGCGAGTTGCCTCGAGAGAGAGTATGATTCAGCATCCACTTACGATTAAAAGCACAGACAACTAATTAAAATATTTGATGTTACCTGGTCAGAGACCTGAAACTGACTCAAACTACAGAGAACTCGGTATATATATATATATATACATTTACTGCTTAACTGCTACGGCACCTAGCGGATATCCGAGTTTTTCCGATCATTCACGATTATTGAATTATAACAAAGATACCCACAATCAACATACCAGTCTGTATGTATTGCTATGCTGTCGATAATAATCCATAGCAACTTATTCGTTTCAATTGACCTATTTCAATGACACTTCAACATGACCGCCACGAGCGTGGATCGAACCTAGAACGCCCGATCCCATATCCCTCAATGATAACTACTCAGCCAACGCCATGGACTTTATAGTCTTTGTTGGAATGTAGCCTAGGAAGAATAATTTGTGTAGACAAATAAACAAACACACGCTAGATGAACAGGCCGTCGTAATATAACTGAAATAATGATGAAATCTGCATTGAATCAATCGATCAATCAAACGACCACTACCGATTGCTACTAAGGTATTGGGAAGTAAACATAGAATTACTGCGAATATTAATATAATATCATTGGAGAGTAAGGTACGATATGACCACTGTGTTGATTAATGAACTCTGGTCCAGGCTATGGTCCATGTGGCAAACATACTCTTGCGTATCATGGCTATCTCATCTAAATGTACATATAAACGAGATACTTCTAAAACGCGTCTTTGAATTTTGACTTGTAAGCGCAAAGTGCATAACTAGGGCGTATGCAGATCGTCCATGCATACCGAGCAATATGACATGTACTAGCCGAATCAACCAATCAAGTAACATATTATGACGAGCACTCGATGTGTTAGGACAACCTCAATAAACCACTGTATTAGAATAAGAGGAAGGACAAAGTCATTTGGATATTCACCGGTCGCAAATGACCTATGTTTTATTTACCATAGCGCCTTTCAAAATATAAAAGCACGGGCCCTACGCCTACTCCCGGTTAATCCGCCACTGCATTTTCACGTGACTTCTTTCTTTTTTTCCGTTCCTCTTCGCGAATGTTAATAATGTTAACAAACGTCTATATTTGACCTGTCGGCGCATTAATTTCTGAAGCATTTCTTAAACTTATATTGGAGTACTCACGCCTTAAGTTTTTCACTGATGTTCCAACAACATTAAAATGATATTTATGGGGGAGATCCTAACCTTTTAAATGCAGTTTTATTGAATCCATGATGAACTATTTTTCTCGCGCAGTTTCTCATGCGTTGTTTGGTGCTAAAAGCAATTGGCAGGCTGCCAACTCCGAAAAAATGGTATTTCTACTATGACCAAAGGCTAATGCCCCAGGTCAACCAGATACACATTCAATCTAAGACTTAAACAAAGTGACACTCTTTTAGAAATGTTTATTATGGTTGAACGACGTTTTCAACAGGCTTTCGGTTATTTCCCGGTGACAGAATACATACTAGTATTCATGAACTCTCGGTGATTAACCAGTACTATTGTAGGAAACTTGTCTAGCCAAGTGTCCCTCTAACACGACCGCCGCGAGCCGGCACGAACCTCGGGCGCCAAGTCTCAAATCATGCGCACCATTGTATCGGTTACGGTGGATTCCTTTAGGACAATGAGACCAGGATTTCAAATGAGACCAAGAAGCCACTCAATCGGTCCTTTCGTGTTCTTTGAATGGGAACAGGTATCGGGAATATCAACCCGTCTACTTGCGTTATTATACTGGTTGTTGATAGACCCGATATAACACAACATTAACTAAAATGAATTCGGATATTATGCAATGAGGACATCGGAACTGTTTTCAACCGCATCACATAACCAAACATCGTGTCATTTTTCATTGATTACCTTAACCATGATCGAATGACGACCAATGTCTTCGTTGACTTTATGACTTTTGCCGAGGTTACCAGTTTTAAAGTTTCTAAATCTTGAGTAGCGAATATGTCGACGCACAATATCCCGGGCACACTGTGGTCTCATATGTGGCTTTAACGTCTTGGTGAAAATATTAGGTTTTGACTTTATGGTCACTTTTGCACTTCTTAGTGCCTTCTAGAGAAACACAATCAGTGTACATTTTCTAAGAGTATAATAATTTCTGAGCAAGATAAACATGTGTGAGTTCGATAGCGTGACTTTGAGCGAAGTTAGAGTGCACGACCATACCCAGTGCGGTTTGTTTACATAAAGAATCTTTAATTATTATATAGGACATGAAAGTGCATTTTTTTACAGAGAGGTGACAACTTACCAATTTATGATTTGTTATGTTATATAAACAATGTTGATTGGGTTTTTATACTTTTATTAGTAAACATATTCAACCCGAGTGATGCCTCTAGGACATATAGGTTCTGCAAAAGTGTTGCGTTTAAACCAATTAACGAATGATGCCGAGTTAATTTGAGGATGAATTTAATGCTACGAGTGTGTCATTCGCCTTCCATGAACATGTGGGACGGTAGCCTGTTACGTAGGAAGAATGGTGTGTTGAGTGCATGTGCAAGAAAACCAAGAAACACACGTTTGATGAACTGGTCGCCTTGATATCACAGAAATACCGTTGACAAAGGAATAAATTCCAATTTCTACGAGCATCCTGAGCTTTTGGCAAATGTGTATATACTATTTCGGGATTCAAATAGTTACTCCAACGGATTCAGCCCAAACGATTGTCATCTGGCACCAATGAAGTCATGTGACAAGTCTTTGGTATGTCAGTTCTGATCGAAGGTCATTTCATTTGATTATTAAATATCTTCTCGTCAAACGCATTTCCAACCAGTTTTGGAGTTTTCAAACCTTTTGTAAATTTGCAACCAGATGCAACCAGATGAGATCTAGATGAGCCTGCACCCCGGCGAAGTGTGGTCAGAATCATCCAAGTTAGCATTGACATATTCCTGAAGCCTTCGGGAGATGTTTTAAACCAAAACTGATTGTATAAGCAATTTGATCGCAATTGTCTTTAACATATTAATACCATAGACGTAACTTCACACGGCAATCTAGCATTACAGTTCCGGTCTGTAAAGTCGAGGCCTGTAAATCCAGGGGTCGTGAGATCAACTATATAGCTGAGCAATTTATTCTTCCTGATAATTGACAAGTCATGTTGTCAAGCTTTATTCGTTTTCCACAAATGGGCTATTTTTAAATAGTATACGTTTGAAATAGTATACATAGTAAGTAGTAGTATACGTTTTTATAGCAAGTTGCCTTGGAAAGGTATTAAGTGGAGACAGCAAAGAATCACTAGAGGAATTCAATGCTTTTCTTTAAACGATGTAAATGCCGTCTGCTGCAGATGTACTGTATGTCAGTAAGGGTTAATTGACGGAAATCACAATAAATTTTGATAGAGAATAGACTGTCCGATTAATTTATACGGTGATTTATATCGAAGGCGTTTATATTTAGCGGAATCGATGAGAAACGTCAATAAAGCGAAAATAAAGCCCTACAAATAATAAGTGCTCATGAAGTACATGCATGATGCGACAATATAGTCGGGATTGGTTGGTATTATTCATCGCTATATATAGGCCGCTTGAGGACGGGAAATTATTTAAGAATGTAAATACAGACCATATGGTTGATTTAATTGGATACGACTATAAACCTCTTATGTATTGGATCACGAATGTCAAGTCGTTCTCATAGGCCCTTATCCCGCTGCCCTGCGTGTCTTTAACAACATTCGCGTTTTATGTTATACGAGACCTCAGACTACAATTGCGATGGATGTAGACCAAGATCAGTCCCCACCGTGCAGTCTAACTTTGGTCTACAGTGTTCCTTATTCAAGTATCAATATTTGGTAAAAGCTACTCGATACACTTGTAAGAACTTATTTAAAAGCAAATGTGATTAGTCAAGTTGTACGAACTCAGCGGGATGAGGGTTAATACAGAAATGTTATAAGCGCTAAGAACGGTTTGATAAGATAGCGGTCTAGTACGCTAAATCAGGGCGACACGATTTGATAAGAAAGCGGTCTTGTACGCTAAATCAGGGCGACACGATTTGATAAGATAGCGGTCTAGTACACTAAATCAGAGCGACACGATTTGACAGATAGCGGTCTAGTACACTAAATCGAACGACACGATTTGATAAGATAGCGGTCTTGTACACTAAATCAGGGCGACACGATTTGATAAGATAGCGGTCTTGTACACTAAATCAGGGCAAAACGATTTGATAAGATAGCGGTCTAGTACACTAAATCAGGACGAAACGATTTGATAAGATAGCGGTCCAGTACACTTAATCAGAGCGACACGATTTGATAAGATAGCGGTCTAGTACACTAAATCAGGGCGAAACGATTTGATAAGATAGCGGTCTTGTACACTAAATCAGGGCGACACGATTTGATAAGATAGCGGTGTAGTACACTTAATCAGAGCGACACGATTTGATAAGATAGCGGTCTTGTACACTAAATCAGGGCGACACGATTTGATAAGATAGCGGTCTAGTACACTTAATCAGAGCGACACGATTTGATAAGATAGCGGTGTAGTACACTAAATCAGGGCGAAACGATTTGATAAGATAGCGGTCCAGTACACTTAATCAGAGCGACACGATTTGATAAGATAGCGGTCTAGTACACTAAATCAGGGCGAAACGATTTGATAAGATAGCGATCTTGTACACTAAATCAGGGCGACACGATTTGATAAGATAGCGGTCTAGTACACTTAATCAGAGTGACACGATTTGATAAGATAGCGGTGTAGTACACTAAATCAGGGCGAAACGATTTGATAAGATAGCGGTCTTGTACACTAAATCAGAGCGACACGATTTGATAAGTTTGCGATCGTGTACGATAAATCAGAGCGGCACCATTTGATAAGTTATCGATATTGTACACTAAATCAGGGTGACACGATTTAATAAGTAAGTGATCTTGTACACTAAATCAGGGCGACATGAATTGATAAGTTATTGATCTTGTAAATTAAATAAGGGCGACACTATTTGATAAGTAAGCGATCTTGTACAATACATCAGGACGACACGACTTGATAATTTACCGATCTTGTACACTTAATCAGAGAGACACGATTTGATAATTTACCGATCTTGCACATTAAATTTGATAAGAAAGCGATCATGTACACTTAATTAAAAGAACACGATTCGATCAGCAAACGCTATTGTACACTGCATCAGGGCGACACGACTTGATCTGTTGGCGATCTTGCACATTAAATCAAACGACACGATTTGCAAAGTAAGCGATCGTAAACACTAAGTAGGGGTGACACCATTTGATAAGTAAGCGATAGTGTACACTAAATCAGGGCGACACGACTTGATAATTTAACGATCTTACACTTTGTTCCATTTGGCCTGATGTAGAGTCGTCAAAAGTTGACAGCACAAAGTAACAGGTTTCATTCATAACTATAGTTGAGATTAACGCCTTGTGGTCAGATCTAAATATTGGCTTAAAGGTAATGGCTACAGAAAAAAATACAATAATGACCTGGTCACAGGAAAATCACCATTCAGTTTGAAATAAATAAAAATAGCGATTAGATTTCATTCTCATATATAGTATATTGTTGATCTAAAAAGTCCCCCCAAAAAGCTCCCGTAACGCTTGTACCAGGTTGCCAACAGGGGCTATCCTGGTCAGATTTCCAACACGTACCAGATTGCCAACAGAAGATATCATGATCACGTTTACAACAGGGGCTATCCTTGCCAGATGCCAACAAGGGCTTTCCTAGTCAGATTGCCAACAGGGACTATCCGTACCAGATTGTCAACAGGTAATATCCTTGTCAGATTGCCAACAGGGGCTTTCTTTGTCAGATTGCTAACAGGGGATATCCTTGTCAGATTTCCACCAACATGGGCTATCCTGGTCAGATTGCCAATAGGGGTTAACCTGACCAGATTGCCAACATGGGCTTATCTTGTCTAATTGCCAACAGAGTCTATCCTTGTCAGACTCCAAACAGGGGATATCCTTGTCAGATAGTCAACAATGGCCATCCTGATCAGATTTTTAACATGGGCTATCCTGGTCAGATTGCCAACAGGGGCTATCCTGCTTAGATTTCCAACAGGGGCTATGCTGCTCAGATTGTGCTGAAGCACAGGCTGATTTGGATCATCGATGGTCGCATATCCTCAATATCGGTTTGCGTGTAACGTGGTCCAATTACCAACAGGCACTATCCGTACCAAATTGCCAACAGGGACTATCCTGGTCAGATTGCTAACAGGGGCTATCCTGGTCAGATTGCCAATAGAGGCTTTCTTGGTCAGTTTGCCAACAGAGGCTATCCTGCTCAGATTGCAAACAAGGGCTATCCTGGTCAGATTTCCAACAGGGGCTATCTTTGTCAGATTACCAACAGGGGTTATCCTTGTCAAATTGTCAACAGGGGCTATCCAGATTAGATTGCCAACATGGGCTATACTGGTCAGATTTCCAACATGGGCTATCTTGATCAGATTACCAACAGGGGCTTTCCTGATGAGATTTCAGGGGCTGTCCTGCTCAAATTGTCAACATATGATATCCTGGTCCATTTGCCAAACAGAGGCTATCCTGTTCCACTGCCTACAGGGGCTATCCTTGTCAGATTGCCAACAGGGGCTATCCTTGTCAGACTATCAAAAGGAGCTATCCTTGTCAGATTAACAAAAAGGGCTTTCCTTGTCAAATTGTCAACAGGGGCTATCCAGATGAGATTGCCAACATGGGGTATACTGGTCAGATTTCCAACATGGGCTATCTTGATCATATTATCAACAGGGGCTATCCTGATGAGATTGCAGGGGCTATCCTTATGAGATTGTAGGGGCTATCCTGATGAGATTGCATGGGCTGTCCTGGTCAAATTGTCAACAGGGGCTATCCTTTTCAGATTACCAACAGGGGCTATCCTTTTCAGATTGCCTACAGGGGCTATCCTGATCAGATTTGCGCTGGATCATCGATGGTCGAATATCCTCAATGTCAATTTTCGTGTGACATGGTCAACGAGATCTAGAGGATCTTCCAAGAAGAAGATGTTATTGAAGCCCTAATTACTTAATGGATTGTATCACATTCTGAAAGGCAATTGACGTACATCAATTAGAGCTTCGTGCCTTTCTGAGATAACCCGTAACTACCCATTTCACAGTGTGGAGTTACAACAGTTTAACATTGAAACATCGATAGGTGTGTTTAATGAAAGCTCGTTATGATTTGAAACGTGAATAATTGTCATTGACAGGTCATAGACCACTTTTCTCCTTCAGCTAAATGTAACTTTCAAGTACACGCATCCTCTCGGCTGTGTCATATTTTCAAAAATGAAGTGTTTATAATAGAACGGGGTTCTGGAACTGTAATGCCTTATCTTTGCCAATAGTTTCCGCTCACGTCAAACGGTGATTAAATATGTGCAGCATTTCGAAACAGTACAACAACAACACGTTATAAAGGCATGCAATAAATAGCCCGCGTCAAGTGAAAAATAGTACGTTTTTATTTGTCAAATGCTTAGACTGAGGTGACATTACCCCACCTAACGAATAAAAACAACAACAAAATAAACAAAATAAAACCAAAACCCCCAATGAAATAAATAAAAATGACAAGCAAGACAACAACAAAACAGAATAATATAGATTGAATGAGTTCACGCCTGTGTACTTTTGCGTCCTGCTGAAACGGCGATAAACCCGTACTCCTTATCGTAACTTTACCATTTTCTTTATATTAACGAGGCACTTGGCGACTTTGTAGCAGGCGACTTTTAAAACCTTGCGAAAAGATGTAAAAGTATACGGACAAGACAATGCAATCATACTATCGTGTAAACTAAACCATTATCATCAAGGAAGTTTAGAAAAAATACTTGTGCATGCGTGAAAGTGCATGTTAATCCTGGTCACAAGTAGGTTATCAGTCAAAGCGGTAGCCCTCACAAAGTTGAAACTGACTCAGTTACGAATATGACTCTTTTTTTCTGATGTTGTATGTTGTACAACAAACTTCGTTATAATGGGATAAAGAGTTATACGGAAAATGTTCCCAATGGCAATAAAGTGGCCATCAATAAATCCATAATGTTTGTCAAACTTACTGGATTGATCATTGCGAATGGAATTAGGAATTACTATAACGCAAGGTTTATTTCCAGGAAGTTTTTACTATTGGTTCCCATTAAACTAACAATAAACCTACAAGAACAGTTTATATTGGCATCGGCTTTTATCATTGTCACTATTCACACGTCAGAGTTCGCCTTGGATCACGTATACAGTACTATTTCTAACTGTTAATTAATGGATTATATCGTGTTTTGAAAATAACAACATTTAATTCGACCAAAACTTATGTAGGCAAAATATTATGACACTATAAGTTTTTCTGAAAAAGACTAAGTGTTGACTTTTCATTTTGTTTCTGTTGTGAAGTAATTTCTTGTTTTGAAAAAGACATGTACTTGTTTGTAATTGTCAACTGCTTACTTGTGACAAGTCGGGAATAACTAATTGGATAATTTGAAATTCGTGGGATATTCAAGGAAAATGTGTTCAATTTGTTCGTATTTAAGATCGGGTCAGCAAATGCAAAGTGTTACATTAGCATCTAACGACGTATTCAAACAAACCATCGACTTATTTCTTTCTGTCAATGTATAGGGGAGAATATATCAGCTTGATATACATCCTAAGTGCTTCCAGTCACGGATTATATATTGAGGTATTTTGTTTGTATCGTTGTTTAAAATATAGACATAGACATAATTTTTATTTACGTATACATATACATGCATCTTGGTATACAATAACAAAAAAAGAACATAATATGGTCATTTAAAAATTTAAATAAAATCAGTGATTTTTGGGATAAACTACTATGATGTGATGATATACATAACATTAAAGCGTGCACCAAGCGAGGAAACGCACATCAGGACAGACGGCTTAGGATTGACCAATTTCTTCAACTTTTCTTTTTTTAAAAAGTGTGTATGTTTTCTGTTTTTGGATTATAGAAAGAACAACAGTTTCTAAGCGGTTTGAACGCTATATGTTGATAATATTAACTTAACTTGACCACGAAACTGGTAGCGTGACTATTGACTAAGTAATTGTCTACAATCATGATGGATAATAATACGACTGGGGTTTCCAATCCCGAAGACATTCTAGACTATGTAAATAGTAATATGAGAATGGCCGTTCTCCCAGTAACCATCCTAATTGGTTTTGAAAACATCGTGGGTCTAATTGGAAACACATTGATACTTCTTGTTTATTCAAAACGCTACGAAAAAAGTAATTTCCGATACTTTGTATTATTTATGGCGTTTATTGACCTGACAAGTTGTCTAACATGTGTCCCAGGCGAGTTATTTTCACAGCTCAACTGGTACAAATACGAGCATGCCTGGATTTGTAAGGTGAAATCTTACTTTAACGTCCTAGGAGCATGGGGGTCCGCGTCAATTCTCTTGCTCCTGGCGTTCGATCGCAACAGAAAAATATGTCGACCTCTTGGTTGGCAAATCCAACCGTCATTGGCGCTAAAATTGTGTTCGACGGCTGTAGTTATATCAGCAATCGTGGCGGCACCAATTACCCTACTTTGGGGAAAGCAAACATATCTCTATGAAAAAGGCGATATCAGTGTCAACGTGTCGGTCTGTGAGAAGTCCTCCGAATTTACAGAGAATACGTATTACCCATTTCTATATGTAACGTGTGTCTATACATTACCAGTTAGCGTGATGATGGTGGTGATAACTACGCTCAACATCCTCACAGCAAAAAGGCTCTTCTGCAACAGAGACCGTAGACTTTCGGAGGCATTCTCAGTATCAACAGTGAGTAAGAACTCTTCACATGCGAGTATCAATACGATATCAGACACCGTTTCCATTCAAGGAGGGGATATAGCGGTAAATAACAATACAGCAAAACTTACAGATGATTTGACTCATTGCAATGATTCTTGCAGACCTGTAGCTAGGGAAAGGTTTTCGGCGGAACCGACAAACTTTACCGATGGTGTTACAGTGCACGAAAATGCTGAATTTCTTTCAGGTCAACCTGTAAACGATAACGATATGTATCGAAACGTAGCGACGAAAAGATTCTCAACCGAATTGATAAACGATGATGACGGTGGTAGGACAACAAGCGTTGAGACTTATATAACTTTAAATGACATCGCCGTGCAAAATAAAAGCAACTATAAACAATATTCCGACACAATTCAACAGGACAGACATAATTCAAAAGGTGTCAAAAGGTCCAGAGAATATCATAAAAGTAGGTCAATTTCTTCGTCCAGATTCTCTAGAAATTCAAGCGGCACACTGACGTCAAGCGCCATGTACAATAGATCGAAGGGGAGACGTGATGGTTCCGAGCTTCGCCTAAAGAGGAAGACAATTATAATGCTTGTCCTCACCACTGTGTTTGTTATCACGATGTCCCTGTACGTGATTCTCATCAATTTAATTGCAGATCAAAACATCCTTCAAGATATATCAAACTCGGAGAAAGCAGTCTACTTTTTATTTTTCCGACTTTACTTTGTCAACTGCGTTATCAATCCATTCTTATACGGGTTCATGGACCCCAGATTTCGTTCGGGTATCAAGAACATGTTTTGCAGGAAATAGTTTCATTGCATATTGTACCATGATCTAACTATTTAGTATGTTCTACCGAACAATAACGACCCTGCTAAGCATGTACATTCTCACAGTGGCACTAGGGCCTCCAACAATCGCCTCACTTAAGAAGAAACACAGATTGACCATTTGATGACATACTACAAGTGTTGCCCTATTGGTGTCACTGCCATAGTCCTTAATGTGATTCCGTAACGGAGCCGCCTTCCAACCCCTTCTCGCAAGGTGTTGCTTATTTCGTATAGCCGTACCTACATCGTGCTTACATATGCATATCAATCATATGTAGTAGTGAAGACAGAGGCACTCGTGTCATGTATAATACAGAATTACTTCATTGCAGAGCTCTAGATTTCTTTTATAAATATAAGGGGCGTTTTGCATGTTCTAAAATGCTTATTAATGACTCCCGAACCGTATATTGTGGGTACTCAAAATAATGGTCTCAGTGAGATGATTCTTTTGAGTACCCACAACATAAGGTTTGCTTTAATATTAAGAGAGAAATTGTGGCAAAAAGAGCTCGATATACCACGCCTTATCTGGACCTCTGAATTCATTGAATATGTACCGTAGTATTTGCGAACAATATTGACTATTTTGTACAACGATTTGGGAAATAAATTCATATATAAGCTTATCATACATGTGATATAGAGTTGTAGACATCTGTTACAAAATCATTTCGTCCAACTGCGATACCTCTTCAGACCACTAAGCTGACTACATCTACCTTTAAACTCATAGTTCATGATTATTACAAAATACGTCAGCAGTCTAATCTGAATAATTTTAACTCTCCTACGATTCCAAAAGGTTTGTGTTTGTGTAACGTGTGTCATATGTATGCTTTCGTAAATTATATATGAAGTTATGAACCAAGAGCCTGGAAAAACAACCCAATGTTTTTTGCGACATATAGACATACATGTAACGGTCAGCGTACGCCATTGTGCAATCTGATCCAAATAATCACACTGCTGCTCTGAAGCTATTTAATTATTTTAAGCGGATTGAAAACTGTGAAGATTATGCCGATGTATAGGGTGATCACACTCTTCAATTTTCAGTTTCAATTTCAATTTCTTTAATACTCCCAGTTTGTACATGGACAAAAACATGAGGTAAATACAATTTAGCATTACAAACGGCGAAACAAAATGACATATATACATGACAGAATATAGTCGCTAATGGCTTATGTTTGGTATACTTATATCACAGGCCATATGTAATTGAGCGGAATTGATTTAACTGGAAGAATAGATAAATGGATTGATGATAAAAGTGTTATCTCTGACGTACAGTTCGGATTCCGCAAAGGGTGTGGTACTGTATATGCTGTCTTTGTTTTACATAATATAATACAACATGGTTTAACGCAAACATTACGATTACTATATGTTTGTATAGACCTCAAAAAGCCATTTGATTCAGTCTATAGAAATGCATTATGGTACACATTATTTAAAATGGTCCTAGATGGCAAAAACTGAGATCCTTTAAAGCTATGTTCTCTGTTGTTAAAACTTGTATTAAACACTGCGGCCGCTTTTAGGAGTTTTTCGATATCGCAGTAGGTTTAAGACAGAGCCAAAGCAATTCACCGCTATTTTTTTTAGAGGATCTCGAATTCTTTTTACAAAAAGATGTTGATTGCGGACATTCTCTGTACGACTTATACATAAATCTTCTTTTGTTTGCTGATGATTTGGTCATCGTTGCAAACTCTCAACAGCATCTCTAAAAGAGTATAAATAATTGTATGATTACTGTCAATACTGGGGACTTGAAGTCAACACGGCAAGACAAAGGTTGTTGTATTTCGCAAAAGAGGTCATGTTGGGTGTCGTGCACAATGGTTTTATAACAATGAGCTACTAGAGGTTGTAAATGAGTTTAATTATGTGTGCGTTATTTAATTATACAGGTTCGTTTGTACTTAACAACCAGTGTTTAGTTTGTAAAGCCCTATGGGTCATGAATGTATTACTCGTTAACATTAACAATGAGATAACCCCAAAGATATCACTTCAAATATGTTATGCATTTATGGGTTCTATTTTGAATTATGTTTGTCAAGTCTGGGGATTTTCAAAATCGAAAGATCTCAAATTTTGTAAAAGTGTTCTTGAAGTAAAACAGAGTGCCAGTAATGCCGCAATATACGTCGAGCTTGGAAGATACCCACTGTTTGTCAGTAGATATATACATGCTATTGACTACTGGTTTAAACTGATGCAGACAGATAATATAATTTTGAAAAGAACTTATCAAAATGCACTATTTTAATGTACTGTTAAAAGTGTTAAAAATTGGGCTTATAGAGTTATACCCTTCTTTGTGGATATGGTTTCTCTTACGTATAGAATTCACCAGATAATTATGATGTTAAAACATTTGTACCTCTATCCAAACAAAGAATTATAGATTGTTTTAAACAAAACATGTTTTCTGATATGGAAACTTATAATGTTTTAAACACTCGATACTCGCATGTTAAGACTAGTTTTGGTTTAGCAAATGATCTAAATTAACTGTTAATGTTTAAAGGGTCACGGAGGTGTCTAAAGAGGCTCCGTATATCTGCACCTAATCAACGTATAGAGTACGGCAGGTATGGAAATAATAGATTACAGAGACAAGACCGTCTATGTTAGTAATGTGATACACGCGATACCGAGGACGAATTCCATTTCGTCCTCAAGTGTAAAGCATATAGAGAAATACGCAAATAAAACATCAAATGTTACTACTATAAAAAATCAAATGTAATTTATTGCATTAATACAGTCCAATAAAAAACATGTATATATATCTACAGTTATTTATAAAAGAACGGAACTTATGCAGACATAATTTAAAATTATGTGCAATTTAAGACTTATGTATTCAATTTCTATTTTTTTGTTCAAACCAAAATTAAGTATAAACTATGTTATTGTAAAACTATATTTATGAAATTTGAAATTTCTGTTCATTCTTCTCTGAACTTGTCAATATCTATTGTTTCTCACATGATGTTAAATATTATGTAAATATGTTTTGTATGTAACACGATACATTTATATGTATACGTTAATGTATGTATATTTGTGAATATCAACCATGAGCTGTTTATGCTTAAGTTGAAAATAAAATTTCTGTTCTGTTTTGTTCTGTTGATAACATTCTGTTCTGTTCTGTTTGTAAGCAGGGTCCAATTACCGCTAAGTAATACTTAAATACTTAAAAGGATATCTCAATCATTATTGTTTTCCTAATAACATGCTTAAACAATCATTCCTTTTTGGTAAGCAAGGTAACTATTTATGTAACCCTTGTCATTTACTTAAATACATTCCACCAGTCATGTTTTACAAAACAGTAGGGGAAACAAAAATTATTGAGCCGTCTCATGAGAGAACCAACATTATGGCATCTGCGCAATGTATCGATCCAGATCAGCCTGCGCAGTCCGCGCAGACTGATCAGGGCTGACACATTCCGCCTCAGGGGGATAGAGGTATAGAGTAATGATTCCTGAAACAGAAAATCCACAGGAGGCGAACAGTGTCTGTCCGGGTTAGCCTGTGCGGCATGCTTAGGCTGATCCAGGTCGATACTTTACACAGAGTCCACACTGTTGGTTTTCTTGCGGGACGACTCAATTAAGCTTTGAAGTATTTAAGTATTACTTAGCGCTACATAAAGTTGGTGGTATTGGACCAAGACTCTTAAACATTTAATAGATGTGTATTATCTTCAATTGGTAACCGTGTAGGCGTATGTTTAACATTACTCACTGGAAAAGGTCAGCCTACGTACAAATGTGTATTAGACCTATCCCACATGTAGACGTTTTCTGACACCTCTGCAGCAGACGACTTTTGAAAACATTGTGTCAAAGGAGAAGTTGCTCAACCCGTGCAATTTCTCCATTTGCCACAATTTTTTCCAACTTTTTGCAGGAATTATACCTTCATTTATAGAGATTTTCCGGGGTTTTGCCGACAGGCTTTCAAAGTCGTCTGTTCACAGGTTTGCTGTATGTGGGAAAGGGTTAAACTGACATCGTTTTCCCGGTAATTTAACTATCAATCCAGTCAGTGTAAGTATTAGGCATTTTCATATATTCACAACAATATTAGATGCACGATTCTACTTTATTGTATTTTTAAATCGACCCCGTGTGCTTAGGATTTGTTCATAAATAATGTAAACAAGGCTGGAGCAATAATATGAGCCGTCCCAGACAGACACTTTTCACCTCCTGTGGATTTTCTGTTTCAGGAGTCATTACTCTATACCCTTTTCCCGCAGAAACGGAATGTGTCGGTCCGGAGTAGCCTGCGCGGACTGCGCAGCGCTGATCTGGGTCGATACATTACGCGGAGTCCATAATGTTGGTTTTCTTGTGGAACGGCTCATATATAATTCGTCTCCAAGAACAAGGACATGGTCTTATTGAGTTTGTATGGTGTTTACAAATTTGTTTTAGTTATATGACGGCGTTTCTTGGGTTAATACCAAGTACTACTGGTCCCATTATCTGACAACCAGTCAGTCAGTCGTAATGCTAACTCACACAACCCTGAGCGTCAAGGAGAGCGCACGGCTGCGCTATAACCACTACACTACCGAGGCGGTCGAGAAATTGAGAAATAAGCAAGTTCCCTCACTCGAATGTCTATAATCCCTGAAAAAAGTTAAGATAGTTCTTCTTTGCAAAAGTTATACATTCACTGTGAATTTATACGATTATATTTACTGTGAATTTATACGATCTATATTGTACTGTGAATATAGTACAATTATAATTACTGTGAATTTATACGATTATAATTCACTATGATATGTCTTTAATTGTTAGTTAGAACATTTCTCTGTGCAAAAAATATACATTCACTTGTGAATTGTATACGATTATATTTACTGTGAATTTTATACAATTATATTTACTGTGAATTTATACAATTATATTTACTTGTGAATGTATACGATTATAATTCACTATAATATGTCGTTAATTTTAAGTTAAACATAAAATAAATATAAGATATAATAATTATTAATTAATAAATCCATGATATTTTTTCTTGCTTGTTGAATATTTTCCGTGAGTAAAGTATGGATTTTTTGTTTGTAACGGAAAACTACGCTTAAATTTCATTAAAATTATATTAAGTTCCTCTATTTATTTTAGGCTTTTAATATATTTACCTTCAGCATCAACTTTGAAACCCTGCATCTATATCTGAACAATGATCGATGAATCAACCAATATCAATCAACAATTTGACTTGAGTTCGTGTTCAAAACGAAAACTAATTGTAGGACTTTTCCACTAGTGGAATAATCTAGGATCAGCCTGTGCTTTGCCATTGACCCTGTATTGACAAAAACTCTTAAAAGCACACAATTATAACTTCCGGATACAACACAGGATCGGTTTCCACTTGGCGTGGCCATGATTTATTAGTGAGTATAAAGCTCAGAGATTAACATGCCATACTAGTACGACGGCTTACATCCAGCTTTCAAGGTTGAATAGTTGATTTCATTGGATTTAATGCCGTTTTTAAACAAGCTAGGAACAACAGACTTAACATGCAACTAGCTGCTTTTTCCACATATACTGTTAGCCCATTGGAGGTTGGCGAATGACGCTTGTCGCACTGACTTTGTCAAACGTCGGACAATATTATTGTTCGAGCTTGGGTATCGAAAGCCATAACAGTTGCAGTAGACAGTCGTACTATAGACAGAGTATATCTGATTGCTTTACCAAGATAGAGCTCCGCTATACGAAACCAGACACGTAAGGTCCTGAAATTACGATACGACCAGATCGGCACGATTCGCTCAATCTTTTCAGAGTGTATGGTGAAACAATAAATTAACTGTTGCATACTTGAATATGTTACTCAGGATGTGTAATCGAAAATAAGGTTTTTATACTGCGGGCCTTCGGTTACCTTGTCACGTGTTCTAATCGACAGTAATCTTGGTTGGTTGGTGTACAAAGTATAAACAATATCATATGAACGGCGTTTTATTGAGTTGAGTGGATTTGGAATACCATACTTGATATATCACAGTAACAGTTGAGTCCTCAGCCAATCTTATCAATGTCTATTTGCAGATCGAATAGACTTGTTTCAGACTGGACCAGATACCAACTAATGGCATTTTTTGGAAATGCAGGATTCTGATCATCTGACCATATCAGATAAATATGAAAAATCAGCTTTGCCCGAAGCATTAAGGTGAGAAAGTCATCTTCTCTTAATTAGAGGTGTCAATCCATTTAGTTAAAAGCCCCTTCACATATTTTTAATTACGGACAGATTCAGACTAATTTGAATACTTGGTCCGGGATCGCAATTAATTTCGATACTAAAAGTCACCTTGGTGACCTTACTTTCACGTAACTAGCTACTATGCAGTATGACTAATGAAACTGCCAAACTGACCATTTCTTCGTTTGACTATTATTCTTCATCTACCTTACTAAATCAATAGTGACACTCGAGTCAGGAGATAGTCATTGTGTACTGAAGTGTTACGATATAGTGAAGTATACACTTATTGTATGTCCATTTCAAACAGATCTTGTTAAGTCTAGTATTCGACAGTCGGCAGCAGGACATGAGTTAAATTAAATTAGCCTAGTCCAATGCATACTTTTCCAACTTGCTGCACTGTTTCGAGTAATCTCTCTGCAAAGATTTCCAAGGTCCTGTTCATACGGATTGATAATTTTTCGTGCCAAGCATGGAAAGGTTGATAAATCTATGTCTTGGAAGATCATAGCAATGCATATTCAGAGAGACTGCTCTGTACGAGCTGTTGTCTAATCTCAGTGTTTTCTAAAGAGCCTTTCATTGCCGTTTGGCTAGCGGAAACTGTTAACTATAGGCGCTGCATTTGTTGTTCAAGTCAAGTAATCAACCAGATGGGTAAAGGCGTTGAGATATCAGTAGGTAATACTGTTCAACATCAGTTCATATTACTGTTATTGATAGTGCTGTCTCTAGCCAGATTATATTCATCCTTCAACGATAGCTTTGCCGTTCGTCAATCATGCTACAAACACGGCACTGCATAAATAGTCGCTTATTGTTGAAAGTATGACAGGAATACATTCTTGTCATATTCTCACATTCTCTGTATCAGCGTCCTACTCTGCAGCGATATTCCAGTGGGTTGTGTTCGCCGGTTGGAGTTCGACCTAGAGATTAAGACGGTCAGGCATGCTCATAGACGAATATAATATACTCAGCTCGATTATGTTGGACTTGTTTGTAAAGGGGCATTTTCATTAGTTCTACTTATGTAGATATATTAGTACGTGTTGTTAGTAAGTGTCTCAAGTTGTTTCGCAAGCAGTTGATTTTAATTAATTGCGAGCTTATAATCTCCGACTGACTAGCGGCCACAGTTTATGTCAATATTAGCTATTTATCTCAATCGTGCATGTTATGCAAGTTATGCCCTGTTGTTTAACTGCTTAAACCAAGAAATTCTGGTGTAATTAGTTTGCATAGCAACAAATTAAGAGTCCATATCTCAGTTAGTTTGACTGCATGCATTGAACCTTTGACAACCCTGACTCCACCAATTACACCTATGCTAGAATTATCTAGTTAGATAACTCTAGTCGCTTGATTTTGAGGCAGTTATGGCACTTTCTTTAGTCTAGATATTATGTTAAAGTTTGTGCAACTAAATTAGAGTCCAGATCTCGAGCAGGTTTACTTGATTGCATTTTCATTGAAAGTGGCTCTGTTCAGCGTCATTGTATAGTCCTGTGTAGATTATCAAGTATGATAACTCTATTCTGCATTTTATGCAAGTATGATGGGCCCTTTTTTACTAGAAATAGCTGGTGTATAGTTTTGCTTGCAACGATAAGGTGTAAAGAGTACATGGTCACAGTATATACTCGATGCATTGGCTTTGACATTGAATACTTATACTACCTCATATCACAACTATCGACGACCTATGTAGATTATCAAGTGAGATAACTACTATCCTGCATTTTATGCAAGTTATGACATTTTATGTCTTTAGAAATTCTGGTTAAGTTGCTTGCAACACAGATTAAGAGGTCCATATCTCTATTATTTGATGCTTTGCATTGCTAACTTCCTACATCCCTACCCAAAGCTAGTCAGCTCCGGTGATTAGTATCAAGTATACATAACTCTATCTCTTGCATCTTATGATTCAGTGTAATGGCCTTTTTGGACTTTTCTAGATTCTTTATGTTTCATGGTCCGGAGTCATTGCTCCCCCCCCCCTATTAGTAGACCTTCTCTGTAGGTATTGAAACTTGTATACAGCCCTAACCAATTACTTATATCAGGCTCCTCATATCCACCCGCCATTTTAGGCAAGGTATGAACCAGGTTGTAGGTTGGACGGGTGAGGAGTTCAGTGGTTATTGTAGTTGGCACTCCTGAGAGTGGTGTGGTGCTCTGTGGACAAGCGGTGTAGAAAGTTGGTATGGAAACTCAGACAGACCGTTGTCAAGGTGGCAACTATATCGGTTTATGTGAGGACTCGTTCCTGGAGATGTAGGCAGTGAAGCAGCATTTGATTGACGGTCCGAAAGTAGGGTTCAGGGTTGCGGCAGACTAATAAGAGTCATCAAAGTATCTACAGTATGCATTTTATTGCTGGTAAGTACAGGAGGGCCTATGGCCCATCTTTGACTTATCCTATGTTAAAGGTTCACTCATGAGTTATCTTTAGTCCTACTGCATGGCATTCATGAAAGGGTTATCACGCCTGTCTAAGAAAGTGTGGGACGTTTGATGAAGCATAGATTAGAGGCAGGTGTATCTAAATAGAGCTCATCACAGATTAAGTCGTGGTTACTAAGTCTGAGCGCGATCTCTTCGACCGCTCGTATGTTTTAATTGTTATTGCGCAATAGAAGAATGCTTGAAGAAAGGTGATACAGAGGGAAACATTTTTACTAGAGAGCCAGGATAGAAAATGTAATAGAGTGTTTAAGACTCACTCCCCACAACATAATTGTTTCATTAAAAATTGTTAAGTTGGATGCTTTTTTTCAATCATGTACCTGCTGATATTAGAACCAGAAGCTCTGTTAGACCAGTGTTCTACCATTAAACTACAGTATAGGTTTTTACTTTGAGAGCAGCAGTTCATGAAATATGTGTAATTTTATTACCAGTAAAGTATAAGATTTTTTTTTGTTACAATGAATGGTATACTAGTTTAAATTTTAACCATTTCTATTGTATAGATTATACGCAATTTCACACAGCAAAAATAGGATTTCACAATAAATTACATAGAGAAACAGAAAAGATATACATTTCGGTGGGTATTTCAGTTAGTACAGATGAGGACAGAACACTTATGTGAGGTCTCTTGGGTGACTTATAACTGACATTAATTATGAATTATAATATAGAGCCTGTTCTGTTGAGAAAATCAGTTCTATGTACATTCTATTGTGTTGTTGATGCTCCCAAGTATGAAAATTAGTGCTGTCAATAGATGTTGAATCTTTGGGTAAATGTGGTTTTGAATACATACATGCAGAGTATTTAAGAATAACCTAGTGAGAAATATTGTTGAAATTCTTGAATAACAAGTTTGTCCAATCTGATCAATAAACAAATTTTGGATAAAAGAAAAATGAAATTCAGCCTGTGACAGAAAAGGCTAAGTGTTTTACTGATAGCCCACATATGACATCATTTCTTTAAAACAATCATGACTCATTTGAGTTTGATCAGCTAAACATAATTTTGGTTAAAACAAAGATGAATCAGTACTAGGACAATGCAGCCTGTTGAAAGAAGAAAGTAATGTGTTTTAATGATAGCCCACATATGACACATATCCTTTATATACAATGATGACTCATTTGAGTTCTGAGTCAATAAACAAATTTTGGATATAAAAAAAGGTGAATCTACTAAGAAATGCAGCCTGTTGAAAGAAAAGTAATGTGTTTTATTGATAGTCCACATAGTGACATCAATTCTTTAAATCAATGGACTCTATTTGGAGGCATGAAAGTGTTTTCCTCCCTTAGCGCTCAGATTTCCGCAAATAATGCGGAATCTCCGCAAAAAGCTTCCTGACAACTATTTCCGCAATAAACGTGGAATAAATGCGGAGTATTCGGACTCGGACATCCGCAGAAAAACACTAGAGTTGCGGTAAAATTTGCAGAACAGAGGAGTTTTCGGACGTGGAACTTTCTTTCCTCCGCATTTAATGCGGCACATTTCTATTGCTGCAGATGCGGAACTCTGTGGCGGAAAATCCAATGCGGGATTTTTTCTCGCAGGTGAAATAGATCCGCGTTTCTTTGCCTTCATTGTCAAGGCAAAAGCGGGGCTTAAACCAGCAGGTATATTGGGCAGAGCATAGATGTGATTAACTATTATGAATCAACAACTCTTTGCTGAGGCATGATTCAAATGTTGAGACAGGGTCGACTCATACGCATATATGAAATGAGTCACTTATAATTGCTGCATGTTGCTTAAGTGGTGGATAGTAACATGTTGATGAACGAAATCAACTAACCCATTAATCATTGACGTTTATTAACATCTTTAAAGTGTAGTGCTCTTTCAGTTGGAGGATATATGGCTTAAGACATGTTTAACTAGTATACCCCAAAACCAGGGTGAACTGATTCTGGTCAAACTTCATGATTTGACAAATGCTAGGTCATAGACATAAACTGTTAAGACTCGTTACAATGTAAAAAAAAAAGTATATTGAAGGAAAATAATTTGAAATTGACTAAAGTTTTGTTTGTTTACTACATTTACCTCAATATATTAATAAACGTCTTAAAGTAAATACAACTAGACAGTCGAAGATATGTGATAGTTGTAGCTATTTCATTGAGTGGGGTCAACATTTGACAGACGGCTTCGGCTACAAATGACAGATACAGACAATAACAATACACACTAGTGACGTGACGCGATGTGACGAAAGCATCGTGGAACAGATACAGACAGAAACACAATCACACGATGTGACGTCACGTCGAGTTTTACCAAAGCATAGTGGAACGGTTCTCAACAGATACTAAACAAATAATTTAGAAATAAGTTATAATTTTAAGCAAATTATTGATATAATAAATATTGCCTACTTTTAAAAAATGAAGCTATGTCGATACAGAAACAGAATTCGTTAGTTCTTTCAGTTTAATAATATCCGAGGCCAGTGTAACGAACGATAACTTCCGTTGAAATATTTACAATCATTTTCAAGTGTTATTGCTTCTCTATATTGCCAAGATATAAAATCCATGAAATAACTATGGACAGGTACAAAATAATATCGACTTACCCTTCGTTAAAGCCCTTGCAGGTAATGAAAGTCCATTGTGTAACGAGTCAAGCTAACTATTTGCCTATCCAATCCTGTCGTAGTTCCTTTTGTTAGACTATTTATGTACTTGCCCTAACAATGACGTTACTTTCGTTGCAATGACGTCACATTTGGATGTGTTTACTTCCGGTTGAGAACATTTCATTTTTAAAAATAGAAAACGAGAGCAATTAGCACGCAAATTAGTCACGTGTCAGATTCCTAGTTTTCTGTTCTTATCGAGAAGGAAGTTTAATTTAATTTTTCTCGTCTAGTTCTTAGTAGTTTCTTTTTATTGTCAAGAACATACGAACTATTGTGAATGTAGGTTTTACCCGGTACGAAATTTAATAGGTTACGGTAATCTTGTCCGTCCAGTAAGACGGAAGCAAAATGGCCGAAAAAAAGTGCTATGGTGGTTGAGATTTGATATGTGAAACACAGTAAGATTGTGACTGAATTCGCGTATGATGTGTTCGTACGGGTAACCTATAGGCGTGCTACGCTCGAGCCTTCGGCTCGAGCTTTCACACGTATAAACAAGTTATTAGTTCTCTACCGTTCTTGGGACTATAGGTTTGGTCGAGTTCGTGTGTATTTGTCTGTCTGTTTGTCTGTCTGTCTGTCCATCCATCCGTCAGTTACGCTTAGCCTTGTCCAGCCGTATCTCTTACCATGCATCATAGGATTGAAAGAAACTTGGCACAAATGTTAACCATGCTGAGGCGGCGTTGTTGCGCTCCACAGACCC